>JAEQBH010001340.1:0-224780 GCA_016808115.1 Tetrastigma voinierianum
TTACGAAAAGCGGGTGAACCTTTTCTTTGTTGTATGGAAAGATATAAGGACCTCCTCACGCTCTCCTCATCATGGTTTGGATGTTGGACAAATTTGTGTGTATTTTAACGAGACTGTCCTTGAATAGCAAGCAATACATCAAAAATGATGTGTGCGAGGCTCTATGAGAAAAAGTGCCGAGAAGCGATTGATTTTTCGGCAATGGCGAAAAATGCTCGGGCAGAACTAATACTTCGCAAATGTCACAGCTAAAGTGCATAGTACACCTACGGGGAGAGATCCATCATAAGAGAGAATGATGACTGCGACGAAATAGCCAACTTAGCCCAGGAAGTTGGAGGCCGTAGGGTGAAAAAGGTGAATGAGGTCTTTGTTGTTTTGGTACCTTCGGTGCCTATGGGACCTAGAGTGGAGGAGCCATGCATCATTTGCGATGACCCCACTCCACTCCAGCTATTAGCATACTAACCTTCCTCCAAGTCAAGGGAGCAATCGAATAAAAACTGACTAATGCTCTTAATTACCAAAGGAAACCGCCCCGATTCTCCGTATAAAAAGTTATAATCAGTGGGTAAGCACTCGAATTTTAGTTGGAGGAATGAGGAGGCCCACAGATTTTCCATGACAACCAAGGTGAAACTGAAACCAAGGTTTTCAGCACAAAGCCCCTCCGTTCCAAAATCAAGGGCCTCAAGGATTTCCTGTGAACCCTAACCAAGGTTTGCACCCCTCGTCTCAAGGGAATTCAAACCCATAGCCTTACCAACCTCCACATAAGAGAAGTTTGGATGACATTGTGACACAATTTGTCCAGGCTCAACAATCCACCAACACTGAATTTCAAACCGCCTTGAATGATATCAGATCCCAAATCACTAAGCTGACCTCTTCTATGAAAAATTTTCAACAAGAAAAAGGGAAACTCCCTTCTCAAACCATCCAAAACCCCCAAGGTCAAAATAGTGTTAAAGCCTTAGGTCCAAACGATTGCACCTTTGAACATTGCAAGGTTGTCACCACTCTTCGAAGTGGAAAAATAATTGACAAAACTATTCAGCCCAAGGAAACAATACAAGATGTGCAAAATGAACCACTAAGGGATGATAAGGTGTCTGACAAGCCTCACGTTCCTAGAGCAGATGTTGTTGATGTTGAGCCAGAAAAAGACAAGGCCTCCCATATCCCTCCTGCTCCATACCCTCATAGGTTGAGAGCCCCCAAGAAAGTGAACAATCACTCTAAGATCTATGAGTTGTTCAGCAGTTTAAGTTGAACATTCCTTTATTGGATGATGCCATTAGCAAATCGAATCATGTGCCAAGTTTTGAAAGACTTGTGCCTTTAATAAAGAAAGGTGTCAACAAGGATGCATTCATATTCATGATCCACCTCAGCGATCAGGAACAATTTACTTTAATGCAAAGACCTAGGCTTGTATTTCCATAGTGGTAGGGAGTCGAAATTAGGACATGCTCTAGTGGACTTGGGAGGCGAGTGTTAACTTGTTGCCATACTTACAGTATATGTTGAGCTAAGGAGTTAGGAGAGTTAGGCAGGCTAATATCACCCTCCAGCTAGCTGACCATAGTGTGAAAATTCCTAAGGGGATAGTGAAGGATGTATTGGTGCAAGTAGACAAGTTCTACTTTCCTATGGACTTTGTTGTTCTTGACACTCAACCTGTGGTGAATCGAGGGACTCAGTTCCTAGTGATTCTTGGTAGGCCATTCTTGGCCACTACTAATGCCATCATACACTGTAGGGGAGGACTAATGACATTATCTTTCGGAAACATGACTGTTAATTTGAATATCTTCAATGTTATCAAGGAGATAGGGGATGATGAAGACATCTGTGAGGTAAATATGATAGACTATGTTGTGCAGAACTATGTAGATCATGTTTCATACGATGATCCTCTCAAGTCTTGTCTAGTAAGCCCAAGTTGTGTTGAGGAGGTAACCACACATCTGAATTGGGTTTTAACGCTCCATAATCGAGCCTGAGTGAGGTACTAGAAGCAAATGGGTGGGCACCAGTTAAATTGCCACCAATTGAGGACGGGTGTTACCTTCGGAAAAACCACTTAAACTTGAGTTTAGAGCCCTTACCATCATCTCAAATATGCATTCCTAGGGAGTAGAAGAAACTTCTAAGTAATCATATCCTCTCTTTAGAGTTAGATCGAGAGAATAAACTTTTGGAATATTGAGAACCACAAAGCTAGCCATAGGATGGACAATTGCAGATATTAAGGGAATCCCAGCCCTTTGGTTGCACACCTGAGATTCACTTAGAAGAGGATGTCAAACCCTCTAGACAACCACGACGGCCCGAACCTTGATCGTAGAAAGAAGTGGTCAAGAAAGAGGTCTTAAAATTGTTGGACGTAGGTGTTATTTACCCCATTGCAGATAGCAAGTAGGTCAGTCCAACCCAAGTAATTCCTAAGAAATCTGGGGTTACTGTGGTAGCAAATGAGCACAATGAGCTAATTCCCAAGCGGGTCACCACAGGTTGGAGGGTGTGCATAGACTATAGGAAACTCAATGCGGAGCCTTTAGGAAAGATCGTTTCCTCACTTTTGTGGATCAAATGCTCTGGAGAGTTGTAGGGCATAGATTTTATTGTTTTCTAGGCGGGTACTTTCGAAGTCTGATCAAATTGAGATAGCCTTAGAAGGCGAAAACCACATTCACCTGCCCTTTTGGAACATTTGCGCTAGGAAAGAATTCCCCTTGGATTATGTAATCATGATAACCTTCAGTGGTGCATAGTGAGGATTTTAGTGATATGATATAACACATTTGGAGATTTTCATGGATGGTTCCTGCATTTTGGAGATTCGTATGAGGGGATGCACGGAGAATTTACGGAAGTCTTGGAGAGGTGTAGGGAGAAGAATTGAGTAGTGAGATTGGGAGAAGTGTCACTTCATGGTGACCTGAGGATTGTCTTAGGACACATGGTGTCGAAAGGAAAGGAATAAATTGGATAAATCCAAGAAGTTTAGTTGATCTCCAAACACCTGCCTAAGTGTGTTAAAGATATGGTCGTTTCTTAGGTCATGCGAGATTTTATAGAGAGATTCTGGAGTTTTGGTGACATAGCCCGTCCTTTGTGCAATTTGCACGGGGCGTCCTGCTACTGCGTAGTCCTGAGGCTTGTGAGAACCTTTGATAAGAATTTGAAAACTATGTTAGTGTCCCCTCTGTCATCACGATCCTCCTAGTTAGGAACTCCGCATTGAGATCATGTGTAGCGCTAGCAATTATGCCCATGGGTATTTTAGGCGAAAAGGGAAGATAAAAGCTTTGTGATCTTATGCAATGAGACTTTAGATTAAGCTCAGTCCAATTACGACTCTGAAAGAAGTTCTTATTTGTCATCTTTGCCCTAGAAAAGTTCAGGTCGTACATTATAGGGTCTCCTGTAATCATTTTCACGGATCATACAACGCTAAAGTACTTGCTCTCTAAGCAGGATACTAAGCCTCGTTTGACTAGGTGGATCCTACTCTATCAAGAATTTAACTTGACTGTGGGATAAGGAAGAGGTTGAGAATGTAGTAGTTGTTTTTGTCTCGGTTAGTTCCAGTGACCATGAAAGGCTTTACCATAGGCACATTCCTGTTTGGCTTTTGCTTTCTTGTCACGCTCTGTGGTATCTGGACCGCGAAAATGTAAACTATCTAGTGATAGGACCAGATTCCACCCGATGGACCTCGAGTAAAATTTTGGTGGACATAAGAAATACTACTTTGATGACCCATACTTGTTTAAATCTTTGTCAGGACCCGATTGGTGTGTATCGATAAGCGATCAAATTGGGGTACTCACGCCCACGCCCTCGGAAGCTTGTGGAGGAGGTTTCTCTGCCAAAAAGCGGCGGACAAAATCTGCCAATGGTTTATTATTACTCTTTTAAAAGCCCCCTTTTGATTTTGCAAACTTACGTATAATTACGACTGATGGGAGGGTCTAAAGGAACATGTGCTATTTTAATCGTGAAATCGTTCTTCATAGGACCTTCCCCCTCTTGTGGAGTACCTTCATTTTATTACTTGGAGTTGATTATGTTTCTAAGTGGGTGGGGCATTCAAGGCTATTAAACCCTGAGGTTGTTTTGAAATTTTTGAAAGAACATATTTTTTTTCTCGCTTTGGAGTGCCTCGTGCAATCATTAGTGATGGTGGGATCCATTTTTGTAATCGACCCTTTGAGAATGTGTTGAAAAAGTATGGAGTCACCCACAAAGTTTCCGACACCACCCCAGGACCAATGGTGGTCGGTGCTTGATAGGAGATCAAACATATTTTGGAAAAACGTTCGCAAAATGTGAGTTAGTCACTTGACTAATGTCGAGCTCTTGGAAACACCATCTTGCTTTTAAGACTATTCTTGGTATGTCTCATATCGGCTAGTTATGGAAAGGCACAGTCATCTGTGGGTGGGAAATGGAACCATGAGGCATAGTGGGCCAATTAAAACTCTTAATATTGGTTGGCAGGCGGGTAAACGAGGCTAGCTGGGGATGAACGAGCTTGATGAATTAAGGCGTGAATCGATAGCAGAGCTCACAGATCTCTGAAGGGCTCAAGCTATTCCATGACAAGGTGACATGAAAACCTTTGAACCTCACAAAAGGTATTGTTATGCAGCTCTGGTTGCACATTTCCAAGAAAACTCGTTCGTGGGTATGCCCCGGCCGATAAGTGAATTTTACATATACGTAAATGGGGTAAAAATCCCAATGAGAAAAATCTTCGTCTATTAGCCGCCACCAGCCATTTCTAAAGGAAACCGACCTCAGGAAAATAATAAGGATGAGGTAGTTAATCTAGGATGTTTCCTTGACGTAATCTCTATCCTACCCTTTGTGTATGGTTTTTCTTCCTTTCTTGCATTTCTTTGTAAGCACATTCATTTAGTACCTTCCTTAATAACAAAATAAAACTACAAAATAAAAAAAACACAATAAGTACATTTGGAGGTCCCTACATTAATCCACAGTATTTTGGTACCTCTCTTATGTGATCTATTGGGTGTATAGGTAAGTGTTGAGGCAATGCCTATTTCCATGGTAGGGAATTTGGGCTTGCACTAGTTGGAGCCATTTTAATTGCATGCTATTTGGTTTAATTTAAGTGTTCTTGGGGATTAAAGCGCCATTTCAGGGATTACCGATTTTTGTCTTTTGGTGTGGTGCTTCATCATGATGTATGCAGCAGCGACCTTATGCCTCCGCAGTCTCCTTTACATACCTGATAACGGGCGCTGCTGAAACTTTTTTCATATTTGGGACCATGCCGACCCCAATTCTTTTCTATTCTCGAGTCAATCTTGACTAATTGTCACTCTCATTCATACTGAGTCATTTGATTTCTTATTCGTTTTTTGCTTGCTATTGTTTTGGCTTGTGCATTGTTTTAACATTCATATCAACTTCATGCATCTTATTCTCTAAGGAAGACCCATCGTAGTTTGAAGATGATTTTAGGCCATAATTTCTCTATTAAACCTCTAAATCTATCACGAGTCAACCCTTGCACCCTCCGGGCGAATTTATCAATTAATATTGAACCCTAGGAATCTTGATCATGAAATGACAATGTAAGACGAGAAATTCAATTTAAGGAAAAATGGCAATCGTAATTTGATTACAAAATTTCGGTTAAAATCAAAAATTTATTCTCTGAGTCTCCCGGATGATAAAACGGAATTACCACAGTTGGATACGTCTCATAATCTAGTTTAGCAGTAAAATTCTGTAAAATTCGAAACAGTCGGAGTTGTACGTTCACTGAGGCATCGCGACAGTGTTGTAAATCAAATTTTCGATGTGACAAAGTCACATATAACACGCACTCCACGTTCCATAAGTGGTGTGGTAGAGAAATAATGAAATGGATATGAGATAGTACTGAGATATTACCATTGGAGAAAGAAGAATTAATTAATTAAATAGACTTAAGTGCAAGGACAAGATAGTGAATAGTTTTCATCTCCTCAATTCAAAGAGGAAGGAAGTGGAGAGGGAAAAGGAGATGTAGGAAGTTTTAGATCTCATTTTCTAGAGAGAGAAAGTCTTCCTTCTCTCTACAGAAATGTGTCAGGCCAGTGTGGGTCTTGGGACAAGAAGGAGAGTTGCTCTCTGTGGAGGCAGCGTGGGTGCCTTGATTGGGGTTTCTCAGCTCAGGAGGTAGGGAGTTTCACCACCCTTTGTTTTATTCTTTGTTTAGAAGCCCATGTTGATGCTTGGTTGTTTGAGCGTGGGGAGTCGTTTGATGGATCCAGCTTGGGAGAAGTTAGGTGTTTGGATGGAACCAAATTTATAAATCATTGTTGCTCCACGGACTGTTGGAGTAACTAATGGTGTGATTTATCACTGGATTGTGTTGTGATGTGTATGGTGGGATCGTAGAAATGTGGGTTCTGAAGTGAGCCAGAGCAAATTGGGCTTTTATAGGAGCATTTTGTGGATTCTCTTTGTTCTGGCTTGATGTTCTAAAAATATATTTTTATGAAAATATATTGTTTTGGTTAGTGAATTTAAATTAAATTGCTCATGTTTGATCATTAATAAAGTGATAATTTTGATGTTTGAAATGATAATTACACCTTAACATGATTGTGTGATTTAATGTTTATGTGAATATATTCATGTTTATATATTTGCATGTGAATTAGGCTTATGTGGAATTGGCATCATGCGTTATATGCCTTTGGGATCACCTAGGATGATAGGAGTGAGTGCATGAGATGAGTCTAGAAAATGGATTGGTAGTCTAAAATGTTAGTGTCGGAGGTAGTCCAACCCAAAAATATCAATCGTCGGAGCGTGATTGATATTCATGAAGATGATCCACAAATAAATAATATATCAATCGTCGAATGTGATTGATATATACATCGGAGGGTTGCCCGCAACTAACAAAACAATAATTCTCATACAGGAAGCAGGCGAGTGTGAGAGAGTCGTGAGGACTCGGGATCGAGTTAGTCATAGACATTAGTAGGATCATCGTTTACCTGTTGAATGTGTGTTTATTTTGGAACATTTGCCTTGCACTTGGGTGGGTAGCCCACTTGGGGCGATTCCTCTTGACGATAGCTCGCCGTCGTGGTTTATTATTTCAGTGCGGGGCGCGCGGGGAGGCGGCTCATCATAGAGGCCACTTTAGAAGAAAGCCAGGTTGTGGCTTTGATTTTGTGATGTCTTCGTGTATTAAATTTTCAAGATTTTAATATGTGTTGTATAAAGTAAAATTACAACTCTTGTAACTTATGTATATAGTTGGTATGTTTATGGATATTATGGTGCAGACGAGGCCATTTTTATCATATTTGTATTATTGTGATTATATTGAATTCTTGGGAATGGAGTTTAAATGCACAGCGTTGTTAGTGGAGTAGAGCTCCGTCTGGGGGCTGTGATTTTACGAAGATAAAGTGGGTAACGGAAGTATCCACTTGTATTAGCGAGTTGGCGGGTAGTCAACGGACCCCGTTTAGGCGTCACGGACAAACTCAGTAGCGTGAAGGTGTCGAGAGTGTAGTACCGCGGTTCGACAAACCTGAGTCGGTTTAGAGGGTATGAGCGGGAAGCGAGCACCAGGTGAAATCAAGGCGTAGTGAATTAAATTTTGTAAAGTGATGCAGAATTTACCACACTTGTGTCTGGTGCCCGAGGTGGAAAAAGTGGCGTTAACAAAGTGATGCCGTACCACACTTGTGGTCTTGGCATTTTGACGAGCAAACAAACGATGCATTTTTGAAGTATGGTACCACATACGGTACGATACCGCGCGTCGTGAATAGGCCGTTTGAATGGTTTTTCTCCCAAAATTTTGAACCCTTTCCTTATCACCCTCCTTCCTATATAGAGAAACCTTAATTTCCCTCTCACCCCGAAAGCGGACCCTAGGTAAAGCTGTTCCCCCCAATTGTCTCCGTTGTTGGCCAAGGCATCACGAGTTCTTCGCATGCGAGGCCGGAGTACTAGACCCGTAGTGGTAAATTAACCTGTCTCGCTTGAGAAGCGATCTAAATGAATTTTCAACGTGTTAATATGGATTGTGTTGGGTGGCTTTGGTTGGTGGTTCTATAATTTACCAGTTGATTAGACATGAGTAGATAGTATGGGAAAGGTTACGGCCCGATCTGGAAAGGTGAGTCGATACTCTTGGGAGATGGGTTGTTGGGAGGCCGTTTTATGTGTGTATGGGCTATTCTCGCTATATTCGCCATTTTAGCCATATCTATGTAAGATCGAAGAACATTGGGAAAGGAAGGCTACTAGCTCTTCTGAATGGCCCAGGTAAAAGCGAGGCCGATGCCAGCGGATTGTAAAGAAAGGAAGAAGCGGAAGGTTCCTCATCACCCAGTGAGAAGAAAGTGAGGCGATGAAGGAAATTAAGGCTATGTTGCTGAATCATCATAATCGGAGCGAGAAAAGTGGGTGCAGTAGTCGATTGAAGGCGAGGTTTCACGTGACGGGGAATGAGTGAAGCGTTTTGTTCACTCACCCCATTCGTGTCATTATTCGAGATCGAGTCTGCGGTTGTTGGTGAGGAGGTAAAGGCTATTTCTGGGTCGTGGTCGAGGTCCTCAGACTTGAGAGAGAGATCAGTCTCGGAGCTGCTGTTGGGATTCTGATTTTGGGAGAAGCAATTAATGGTTAGCCACAGGTGGTCACTAGATGTGAATTTTGGCCAGCCACGCCGCACATGGCCAGGCCTTACGCTCGAGGCTATTACGAGTTTGATCTTTGGTTGCTGTTTACCATGATGTGTACTGACAGGTACCCATGGGGGCTTTGTCTTGTGAGAGTTCATCGAGGAAATTAAAGCTTGATGTGCATTGATGAAAAAGGTCATCACAATATGGTTGGTAGAAGGGAAAGGGAGGATTTCAGCGGGAAAAATCAGTTCTGTATGAAGTATTATTTGGAAAAATTGTGACTATGCCTTGGTAATATGGTGTATTATGAGGGACTTTCTGAGGTCCCCATTGGCTATGCACATCCCTTCAGGCCTTTAATTTGCAAACACAGGTGAGTGCTTGGGATGGGGCTCTAGTAGAGCAAGAGTTGCTTCCTAAGTTTGGGACCCATCCTGAAACAAGACATAAGCAAAAGCCCAGAGCCACGTTTGACAAGGCCTCGATCGGCCTCCCCCCTTGACTATTTAAAGGCTTCATCGTCATCGACTCTTCTTAGATGAGTACATCCCTTAAAGAGGATGGAGCGTAGAATCAAAGGATGGTTCAAATGCGTCACAGGGAAATGACAGAAGCTGATCACGGGCTCTCCGGGCTTGAGAGTCACATCTACGAGAGAACCATTTGTTGTAGATGATTCTCCTCACGACTTGGAAGGATTATTGGCGGATAGTATGTAGATAGAGAATTCTACCATTCTCTCGGATGAAGAGGAGGACAAAGAGTAACATTTTGGGTTGGGAATAGGGTGGTGTTGGCAATTAGGTAGAGACCTCAGCCTTGTCATGCCAACACCCATTTGTTTATTAAATTTGTTGTGGCCACGGTCATTACAAGCAAAGACCTTTTTATTTTGAATTCGTGGGATGTTTCCTCTTTGACTTCTATGCATGTTAGTTTTGCTTGAGTTTAAGAGTTAAAATGTTTAGGTTATAATGAATTTCATTTCAGTTTAGTGATCTCATTGCAGCCTTATTTCAGATCTGTGGTCCTCTTTATAAGTATCTATGTTTTGTAACATTTTGTTATTTTGTCCATTGCATTGGGACTATGGTATTCATTTAAGTAAGATGGTTGCATGCTCTGTCCAAGTTATGTATGTTCATTTTTCAGCCCCATGAGAAACTTGATGTAAGCACACCTTAGCGCATTTGTTGAACCTCATGAGCCGATGGGCGTTACGATTCAAATCTTGCTAGGGACTAGCAAGTTATAGGTTGGGGGATGTGTTGAATACATAAAAGTCTGACATTTTATATAGGTTTTAATCCTGGCTCATGTTTGCCTCTTTCATTTTTGTGTAGAATGAGTGCTGACCTTTTCTAGGCGTTTTTACATGCGTGTACGAGGTTTTTCAGTCCGTGCATTTTTCGTAGCGGTCGGTTCAAAGAACAAGTAGATCATCGTTGTCGATTACAACCCGGCTGTCGAGAATACGGTGGTGGCACGGAAGAAGCGGTGGAGGCGATGGTCTAGGTACCACGCCTAACGGTATCGATACCCATCTGCGATGAAGTAATGGTGCCGTTACCCGATATAGTGTCACCAGGTACCCCAGGCTAATGGTGCAGGTGCACTTTTAGTGGTCACCACATATGAATCGCAGGTACCAACGTGCGATCTCTGCGAGGGACTTGAGTAAATTTCAATCTTGGTGCAAAGACACGCTTCGTCTTCGACACCACTTTGAGATCAACTAATAGGAAGCGTATTTAAGCCTTTAAGGCGAGGATTAAGGAGGGATGGGGATTCTAGGGTTTGGTTTTGAGCAGTTGGGTGTTTCTCATAATTTGCTAGGGTTCATAGAGTAGAGTACTTAGTTTTCTTCGATTACAGGTTTTTAATCCTTGTAATCTTTAGGTTGGTTTCTATAACTTGGTATTCTTCTACGGGATTAAATGTTTTTTGATATCAACCTTGCAATTTTAAGTGTTATCTCTCCAGTCACATTTACGATTAGTGTTTTTATTAATCATGAATCGACTCTCGGTTTTGTGGAGTTCTAAACCCTCCATGATAGGGTTAACGGTGGAAACTCACCTCCTTGAGAATGCTGACCTCGATTCTCTTTTGTGCTTAAGTAGGTTGTGCGATGCTAAACACTTGGAAAATCTTATTAAACCTTAGTTTGGCATCTTCTTGACAATGTGTGAGCAGGAGGCTCTGAGTGCGTATTGTGCTTGATTGTAAATGTGTTTAAGGTCAAAGCAAATCGATCTAACCGAAGTGTTTATTATGCTCGATTGTTCTTTAATCTTATAAAGCTTTTAATGTGATATCTTACATACGAAGACCATTCATCAATGGTTCCTAGATGATTGTGTGAGTAAGAGTGGGTATTACTTAGTCGGTGGTGGCGAAAACCTAAGGATCCTATCATTCGCCCATATCTTGTTTTTAAATAGTTAAGTTATGGGTTACTCGATCGATGATCACAAACCTAGATTTTACTTTAAACGCACATTCATTGGTTAGCAATCCTAAGGATCTAGAAAACCACTCCTGTGGAAATGACACATGGACTCCACGGTAGTATAATGCCCAGCTGACATTAGTTCCTACGCTTGGGAATAATTAAAGCATACGAAATAGAAGAAGCACCCATCTTCATTTACTGTAAACTCGATTTCTTTACCATTTCCAATCGACTACTTATGCGACAGATTTTCTCATCTTTCTTTTATTGCCTCTAGCACTTTCGGTTAACAAACTCAGTCTAGCTATCAATTTGTCACTATTGTACCATCGTGCATCAACGAAAAATGAGCATTCAAACGCTCAGAAAGCGTTTATATTATCTTTCTACTCGAAATTATGAGGCCACTACACATTGGCCTTTCAGGAGTGATGATAATCACAGTCATAATCTTTATCAATTCCATCCCATCTCTATTGTCAAGTTAATCTCTAGTTGAGAGGGCGGAATGTAAGACTCTTGTGATCGGTGTAGATGAAACACTTTTCCTGTCACAGGATAATGTCTCCCATATTTTCAAATGCAAATACAATAGTGGCTAATTCGAATCATCGTGGGTAAATTCTTTTCATGCGGCTTTAGCGTCTTGAAGCGCTGAGCTACCACTTTGCGCTCTTGCATTGGACACATCAAGTCCATTTAGTGAAGCATCACTAAAAATCACATATTCCTTACCAACAAAGCCATTCGGTACGGTGTAATGGATCTTAGACACGGCACACAATTTCTTGTCGATATGAACTCGATCTCTCTACGCCAAAGGTAGTGCAGGAAACTCTTCCTAGAAACAACGTCAGAAAGAGTCACTTCTTGGTAGGGATATCAGGATACACTAAGCCTTGTCTTAACGTATCAATCACACATAAGCCAGTAGGCTTCATCCTTTTCGCACCATTTTTCTCGCGATGGTAGAGCGAGATATTACATTAGAGGTGATTGGAAGGCCTCTAGTCGATGAAAATAACCTCATCGTCATTGGGTGTCATAGGTCACACTTTTCATTCTACAATCAACTATCGCTTGGTGTTGGGACAACCAGTCCATTCCCAATATCAAATCAAAGTCTCTGAAGTATAACTCTATCAAGTCTTCCAGAAATTCATATTCTCTTATTTTAATGGGACAATCTCTCACTCCCTTGGTCACACAGACCACAAGGGACTCCCATACCACTCATGTTTGTACTATTAAGACCATGAAGATCCGTGTCGAGTCATGTCATCCTTTATATGCAAATGTTGATGTATGTAAATACCATTTCAAAATCTTTTTACAAAATCGTTTAGGGCCTTTTTCCACGCTCAACTAAACCTAGGCAGCCTGAGTCGGATTGCTCTGTGTCACTCAATCACCTTATAAAATCATTTATCAAAAACACGTAAATGTGATTACACTTAGATTGGCATAAAATCCTTTTCAAATATGCGAAGCGTTTTTAAAGAGGTAAGCCCATTTCATTTCATCCATGCGTCTGATTATTATAAAGGCATATCAAAGCCTTTTCAAATGATTTACAAAATAGATATTTAGAGCTAGAAATTGTTTTACAAAATAGATGTTAAAAAAGAAAAAAGATATGGGGGTGAATCACATATGTTTGGAACATAAGTAATTCTTTCTTTATGACTCGGCTCCTACGACCTTTTTTAAATATATTGATCGGTACCTGCATAGATAAAACTACACACGTAGCATTTCATGTAATGGTTCTATACAATTTCATTCTAGTTTTAGTTTAAAAATCAAATCATGCGGTTTTACTAAACAAACTTTGAGATCTTTTGGATGATCAATGTCGATACAATACATATTTACATTTCATATACAATCATTTATGGTTCATTGATCAAATCGAATATACACTTATATGTAATAAGTCATTGAAAAATCAAATCATGCATTTCACAATACTCTTTTCATTTCAAATTGCAATCATGCTTTTCAATTTCAATTTGTCACAATCTCAAATCAATTCAATTCGATTACACCCTTAACAAATTTGCTTTATGTTTTGATATACGAGATATGAATCTGGCATGGTCACAGTAGTGATAGGTATAAAAGCTTGATTTTATAACAGAAGTATAGTTCCATTGAAGCATTGACTTAGTTTTATTAAAAAAATCAATTAGTAGACACTCTGGAATCTGATCTTTGTTAGACTCTTTGATCAGGGTATTTATCATCTGATAGTTCGCGATGCTGTATTTTGACTATTGGTATACGATCTATCACTCCATCTGAACTAAAGTTAACACATTCAGTGGGGCGTTCAAATGTTTGCAACAATATACGATTACAAATATGGCCATTTGTATAAGCGGTTCATTTCAGTATCATGCTGATTTTCATTTACCAAACATTTCACAAATCATTTTCTTCAAATCCAATTAAAACAATTCAATATGAATTTTCTTATTCATTTAGAATAAAATGGTTCAAAATCATATGGAAAGCGAGAATAGGAGAGGATACAGAATAGACCAAAATCATCGATTTGATTCCGATCTTCGAATCTCGACTTTATCTGAGCTTTCCTCTCATTGGCCTTTATTCAAATACAATGACAATCACATATTAGTAGGTTTATTCTAGGTTTTGGTCATGGTTTATGTCTGCAGATGCCCGGCTTCATGAAAATTTACTACTGGGGACACATGAATATAATTTGCTCATGCTTCCTCCAATAATATTTTAGCTCTATGATATTTTAGTAGATTGGAATAATCTCATTTGGATCACTCAAACTCAAATTCACGGCATTTAATGCCAAGCGAGTCGGTATGCCCGACTCACTCGATTACCTCTTATTTATTCTAATTCAAGTCTTAGCTCCATAAATTGGTAATGGATTCCTTCTACACATTTGAAGATATGGTTTTGTGGTTTATCGGCTGGGATCATCCAGTTTGGATCATAGGCTCAGGTTGTTGAACATCGGGACCATCATTTGCAAGCGAATCGATTTGTTCTTACACATGGCTCACTTAGGAGCAATTTGGGCACCTTGGGGTTACAATTTGCATACACTTCCTTCAAGTAGGTATTCCCCTAAGTATATTTTACCAAATTTTGAATCACTCAATTTGAATGAGTGAAACTCAACTTATGGCCCAAACACTATAACAATACCCAAACAGGCATAACCCTTGAGCTGCAGGAGCTCCACATTTAATCTGTGTTGGGAGCCTTAGAGCACTACAATTTGCTCCTGGTCCCTTCATAAATTGTATACCTATCCTTGTAGTTTTCTTTACCAATTTGAAGCACTTCATATGGATGATTATAACTTAATCTATAGCGAAATAAGAACATGGGTCTTCCATGAAATTTTGTGATGTTTCCTTTGAAAACCAAACATTTTCCTTTTTCCAAACATTACCTGACCAATCCAACCAACATTACTCTTTAAACTCAACCCAGCACAAACCCCAAAACTCATTTACAGCCAAAAAACAAAACTCTTTTTATCCACATTTGGGGTTTCCCCAACATCAAAATCATGAATGAAGCTAGGGTTTCGTTTCTTACCTTAGCCTCTTCGAATCTAGAAACAAAGTTGTTTAATCACAAAGGCAAGAAGTGGGAAAGAGCCCCACCTAGAACTTGATCTTTCCCGACCTAGCCTCTTCTCCCCCTTTTCTCCTCTCCTTCTCTCAAAAGCAGGGATTACTCGGGAATGAGATCCCAAAGACCACATTTTGGTCTTTATCCTCATTAAGTGTAAGGCGTATTTGGCCTTCCACACTATTCTCATTTCCCATTTTTATTGGTCTTAAGTCACTTATTTTCATAAGGCCTTGTTTGTACAAAAAAATGCAATCTTTTGACTTAAGTTTCTCCTTATTTGCTTTATAGCCCTTGTTTCATTTTATTTGCGCCAGTTTCTCATGTTACAACTTAGACATATAAACTTATTTACAATTGACAGCAGGTCCTCATTTACAAATTTCCAAATTTGCCGCTTTACACTTAGGTAAATTTCGAGTCAAATCAGATACCATTTAGCGTATAATATTTGCATTTTGGCTCTTAGCCATATAATAATTTAATCAACATTCATTTAACAATTCCTAGAAAATACCTGAGTTGGCTCGATTTATGCGAATATATAATAAAAATTAAAAATTCTCGGGTATTTTTGGGGCGCTACAAAGATGGCATGTGAAAAGCGAGGCCCGGGCTAGGCGATCTGGAGTATTTGCGATTCTTGGAGGATGGTCACGGTTGTGCACATGATGTTGCATGTCGTATGAGAGGGCCTCAATATCTTAGGCTAATGGGGGCCTCAATATCACAGGTCTCATCCCGGTGCTCTGTAAAGCAGTGGTGAGTCCACACTTTCCAGTCCTCTAGGGTAGTGGAGGTGTCGAGGTCCTCCTCCGGAAATGATTTGTGGTGGTGGGGGTTAGGTGGATGTAAAAGCAAGAAAAAATTCAAATTTTGAAAATTGGTAAAGCGGTAATTTCGGTAAAAATCGAAATTTTTCTAGATCTTGGATGACAAGCGGACTTCACCATTGGAATCATCTCAGCCAAATCACACCTACCACGTCAAATTTAAATCGAAATTAAAGATCAATGAAATTTCACGTTTTCTAAACATAGGGTGTCGAATTATTAAATAAAGCGGGTTGAGAGACATGTGATGTGAAAGTTACCCTCTTACATGTACCCATGTGCTATCTTGCATGAGTAAGAGATGATAAATGAATGAGTGAGATTGTACTTAAGTGTCAAAATAGTGAAAAATTGGACATTATACGAATTATAAAATTGTTGGCGAATAAGGATAAAGCGATAGTGTCATCTTCTCCAAGGTGGGCAACGTGAAGCGGGTAGGTGCGATTTTTGAGTTTTAAGGAAAGTGTGTGCCTTCTCTCTAGATTTCGTGAATTCGGACCCATGGATTACCGACGAAGCGAGCAAAGTCGATCAGCGCGGTGAGAGCTGCGTGTGGACGCGGTTGGTGGAGTTAGGCAACTCGGTGAGAGTCTTTTCGTGCTTGTGATATTCATCTTTGGCTGAGTCATGTTTATGGTGCAGGGATATTAAAACGATTTAGTAAATTGGTCTGAAACCTTTGAGGCAAGTGGAAAATCTAAATTGGTGACAATGAGCGATTGCCAACCAGAAGGTTTCTTTATTCACATGAATCAATAACGTGATTTTCTTGGTGTGAAAATGTGTGTTGTAAATGATTCAAAATGAATTGCTTGTGTTTAATTAATTAGCCATGCAGAAGCTAATTTTGGTGTTATTGATGTGAATTTAATAACGTGGTTGTTTGGATTAATTATGTTAATATATATGCATGTGAATATATTAGTATGAGTTTTATTTGGGATTGGCATCGCGCGTCCATATGCACTAGGGCACCACTAGAATCTGGGGTGAGTGGATGACATGAGGTGAAGAAAAATGAAAATGTTTGTAGGAATTTAAATAGGTACCGAATTGCCTTGGGTTGTCCAGTTCATCTCGAGGCGGACCCAGTGGTATTCGGATATCCGATAATTAGCTCGGAGGTAATTGATATTTTCTGAAGCCGGTGTGAGTTTTCGAGAACAAAAAACTTTTGTTTTGAAAGCGTATGTTCTGAATTCGGCTTAGGCGTATGAAGTCGGTGAGGACTAGGACATGGGTGGTCGTATGGAAGGCGTTGATGGGTTCGTATAATTGCTTGGATGTGATTGTTTGCCGTGGCATGTGCGGCTTGGGTGGGAAGTAACCCGTACTTGAAGTGTAACTCACGGGCTTTGCTGCATCTGTCGGATCACCATTTCGGTGCGGTGAGTGTACGGAGGACAACGCTCCTTAAATGTGATTAGAAGAAAGTAGGGTTGTGGCTTTGGCATTGTCATTTGTATAACATGTATTAGAAATTGGCATTTTAATATATGTTTGGTAAAAAGTAATTTATTAACTCTTAGTATTGTATATAGTTGATGCATTTGTGAGTATTAATGCGGGGCCTAGAAGTCGCCATTATTTTACTGCTTGTGTGGACCTGTCGGTCATTGTAGGGTGTTGGACGGGTTTGTACCTTCGGGTGAGCTCCGTGCAGGGGACTCTGTCAGTTTCATGGTGGTGTCGGGTTGCAGCGTCCACGAATATTCAGGTGTGAGGGTTGTCACGGACACCGGTTTTAGGGTGTCACGACTTAGTATCGAGCTAAGGTAAACAATTACCTTGGGAACTCGGTGGGTGTAGAGCTTAGGTAAATGAAAACCTAGGGATTGAGGGACTTGGGCCGTCCTTAGTCGTAAGGTGTAAGAACATCCTGACTTAGTATAGCTCGATGTTGGATACCACCAGTTTATAGCTTAGTATCGGTAGAAGTTAGGTATGTGATATACCTATTTATGATGAGTACGGGTTAGATCCCACATTCCTTGTGCACTTTGATGATTGATGTGTGATGGTGTGTATATATGTGCTTGTATGCTTGATAAATAGCATAGGAGAAATTAAAACCTTAGGAGGTTGAGAAATTTTGAGTAAATAGTCCAGAATTAAAAAAAAAAAAATTGATGTGAAGAAAATTTTTTTCTAAGGTTTTACAGTGTGTAAAACTGGAAAAAAAAATAAAATAAAATATAATAAATTTATTTGGTTTCTTGAAAAATGGAAAAAAAAATATATATATATATATATATATATATATATCTCTCCTATATATATATATATATACTCTATATATATATATATATATATATTAGATGATTTTCCGATGGTTGGAATGAGAAAAAAACATAGGTGCGGGCTGGATGGGCTGCCCATTTG
This sequence comes from Tetrastigma voinierianum, assembly GCA_016808115.1. Lineage (NCBI taxonomy): Eukaryota > Viridiplantae > Streptophyta > Magnoliopsida > Vitales > Vitaceae > Tetrastigma > Tetrastigma voinierianum. The sequence goes on from JAEQBH010001340.1 coordinate 17,982, forward strand.
AGTCATGATAAGTGCAGTTGTATCGTGGCTTAGAGCACACAGAGACACTTATGACAGGGCCACGATCGGCCGCATTTCGGCCACGTCGAAATTGAGAGGCCTGATATCGATGAGCTGCGGCCTTGAGCGACGTGTGGCAGCCAGGGCACGGCGGTGAGATAATGCGATCTGGTCGTATTGTGGCATGGGCGGCCTTATGGGTCGCGTCTGTGTGGCTGCGTGGATTGGGTTGTGTCAGCGGGGCAGGCATGACAGTGCCGCAAGGAAGCATACGATACGGCGCTAGAGGAGCGCGACGTAGGCGACGAGGGCTAAGGTGTAATGCAATTTTTGTATAGAGTGACTGGGGGAGGCTGCGACCTGACGTGTGGTAGCGTCTTGTGGCTGACACGGCCGTAAATCTTTATCGGGTGTTCGCGTTCGCGTTCTGACCGGGCTTCGGCCGCAACCGCGGCGCCCGGTCTGCGCGCGACCTTACGTATTGTGCGGCTTCCGGTATGTCTTTCGCCCGACAGTCCGTCGGTGTTTACCCTGTACTGACCGGAGTTTTGACTCGGTCGCTATTCTAAGTCCTTTATTTGGGACATATTCATGAACCTTTGTTCATGAACCTTTGTTCATAAACAACATTCCGCGAGTTTTCAAAAAAAAAAAAAAAAATATATATATATATATATATATATATATATATATATATATATATATATATATATATATATATAATAAAATCAAATGAAATAAAATCTTTTAAAAAATAAGAATTTTCTAAATAAAATTTTTGATTATGATTTAATATATGGAATTAATTGTCTTGCATTACATGAATGCAAGGACGTGTATGAAATATTTTACGCCATGTGAATAAGCGTCTCGGGGGCTATGTTTATACCTTAGAGACACTTCGCATTGAATATTAACGTCATTGACACATGTAGATGGCTGGTCGAGGCGGGACGTAGAGGCATCCACTGGGTACTAGTCGGTTCACCACCAGTGTTGGCAATGTGAGGCCTTTGTTGAGGTTGCTTAGGGATTGTTTAACTCTTTGTGCACGAGGCCGGTCTGGCTCAGTAGCCGGGAGGTCAAGGTAACCTTCAGGGGTTTGAGGCACATCATCCTCCAGGCATTCACGGGAGGTCCAGGTGTGGTCGCGGACCATTTGGTTCATGCGGTCGGGAAGGTGTTAGAGGCTATGGAGATTACCTCGACACGACCGGGTTAGACTAGGCTGTGTTTTGGCTAGAGGGTGAGGCACAGTTATGGTGGGCCAGGCGAGACCTCCTGAGACCTAGAGGCAGTGCATGGGGCGGAGTTAAGGCTGTTCATGGGTAAGTATTTTGGATCTTTGCGGAGACATGCGAAGGCTCGGGGTTCTCGTGACGAGGGCCGATGATTGTGATGGATTATGTGGCTAGATTCACGGGCCAGCAGTTTTCTTTGATGACTGCATGGCCACGGACATGGCGAGTCGGAGATTCGAATGGGCTAAAGTTGCCATTCGACGGGATGTAGAACTTCGCCTACAGGGACATGGACTATGGTTGGGACGGCCACGACCATAAGAGAGAGATCGGGATGCTCGAGGCTTTTCAGGATCTGGTATTAATATGAGAAGGAGAGTCAGTCTTCTTCTAGTTCAGGAAAGAAGTGAGACTTCAAGTTCATAAGGGTTCAGAGCCCCACGACCATCGGGACTAAAGGGACGAATCGGGGTCACCGTCAGGCCCAGGTAGATGGTGTCTTACCATTGCGGCCCAGCGGGTACCATCAAGAGATTACCCCGAGAGCGGGGATCGGGGGTTTGGGGGCCGCGATCCCGGTCGTGATAGGACATGAGAGGATCTGATTATATTCCTCCACTGGCCTAGTATAGACGGAGAGCCCCGGTGTCGGTTTCGGGGGGCTGCACGAGGCACCTCCGTTACGCCGTAGGCCCGGAGAGGCCCCGGGGTTATGGCCCAGGGCGGAGGGCCAGAGGCCTGAGAGCGGGACGTCGGGGTCCAGGGGAGTGTCACGCCATCACACACCAAGTGAGTCAGTGGATCATGGCGTTATCACAGTGCGTTTTGCTATCTACTTTATGGGTAAGAGTGTTATTTGATTACAGTGTTAGCATTCGTTTCGATACTGCGTCAGGTTGTGATAGAGTTGAGCTTAGAGTTGAGGCCTTGGAGGAGCCCTTGTATATGAGTTCTCCCAGGGATTAAAGGCAGAATAGGGATGACATGCGTGGTTGCGAGGTTAGAGATCTGGGGATACTCTGGTGGACACAGGAATCGTGGATGTCTGAAGGTTCGACGTCATCACAGGGATGGATTGGCTGGCAGACTACAGTGGGTGCTCCGATTGTGAGCGTAGGAGGTTACTCCTTTACATGCGGGATAGTACTACGTGTTGTATTTCGAGGGGGACAAAGCATGATATTTTGCGAGACGATTATGCCAGTCAGTGGGGGACGAGTTGGCGGAGTTGGCTGCGAGCCTTACTGCAGGGACAAGGTGGAGACCGGACTTAGATCTACCTCGAGTGAGTACGTGGTATGAGGATGTTTTTCGGGATGAGCCTCTTGGGTTTACCTCAAGCGGAGGGTTGTAGACTTCGGTGTCGAGATTACGTGCAATTGCGCCGCCCATCTCACATGACTCGCATAGGATGGCACCGGTTGAGTTGCGGGAACTCGGAGTCCCGGCTACGGGAGCTACTGAAAGGGGGTTCATTAGGCCGACACTTCATCATGGCGCTCGGTTACATTTGCGAAGAAAAGGACAAGACCCTTCAAGCGTTGTGCGTGTTGACGCTCACAGAGACGGTTGAGCGGGGTTACGATCAGAATCGAAGTGCCCATTGAAGTTGATGATTTGTTTGATCAGGTTGAGAGGAGCCACGAGTCCTCCCGAGATGAACCATGCTTGAAGTTACCATCAATTTGAGGTTGAGGCGATATCCACAGAGCGGCGTTTAGAACCGCGTTATGGGCACTTTGAGTTTACAGGTGATGCCCTTTGGATTGTGAATGCGCGGCGTTCCATGGACCTCATCACGTAGGAATTATTCCAACCTATCCTAGATCAATTTATCGTGATCTTCTTGGATGACATTTTGATCTACTCAGTCAGTGAAGAACATGAGTATCACTTGAGGATTGTTCTGATTCTTGAGGGGCAATAATATAGGATGTGCATTAAGAAGTTCGATAAGTCGCGAGTTTGAAACTGCGAGATTGAGATTTTTGGGACACGTGGGTGATCGACGTCGGGCGATGTCAGGTAGACCCGAGGAGAAGGTCGAGAGGCCGTGATGAGTTGGGAGAGGAATTGAAGTCGATCTTCGAGATACATGGTTTCTTGGGATTGGTTGGAGTCACTACGGAGGATTCATTAAGGATTTCTCAGGTCGTGGCTATGACGAGATTGACCGGAAAAGAGGTAAGTTTGATTGGGATAGCCGTCTGAAGGCATTCAGGGAGTTGAAAAGGGCCCCTTAGGCTCCTATCTTGATAGTCCCGAACAGGGGATAGGGGTACACAGTGTATTGTAGAGTGCCTGAGCCACAGGCCCAGGATGCGTTGCAGTCTGATCAGGAGGGTAGTAAATATCGTTCCGTCAGGTTGAAGAATCATGAGCGAATTACCCCACACCGCGACATGGAGTTAGCGGTCGTAGTCTTCGCCTTGAGAGATTTAGGCGCCACTATTTATATGAGCAGAGGAGTTCGAGTGTGTAGACAAAGCTAAAAGTTTAGTATATTTTCCACAATGGGACCTCAGTATGAAGCCCGTCTGAGATGGATGGAGTTCCTAGAGGATTATGACTTCCGCTTTGCACGTTACCATCGCATGCAAGGCAAATGTGGTGTTGATACACTCGAACAAGAATCACGAGGAGCGATGGCTAGAATATGAATTCAGGAAAGAATGGCGGATGCTCAGGTATGGGAGGGGAGGTTGAAATTCTGATCTGTGGCTTGATTCTGAGTCTGCGTTAGGGGAGTTAGTAGCTACAGTCTCTGTTAAGTAGAGTATTGAGTCCCGGGGCCAAAATAGCGAGAGAATGATAATCATCAGGGGATGGAATGCAGTCGGTGCATGTGTTGAGGGCTTATTAACATCCATGGATGGTAGTGCCAGTGGAGGGACTGGGTGTGGTTCCACTAGGTGTGGAGTTGAAGGAGGTTTCACTACTCAGATTTGATGTGCATCTAGGTGGCACGAGTGTCAGATCTTAGATGGGTGCTGATAGAACATAATGAAGAGGCGCATTAGGGGACTTTGTTCGAGCAGTGTCTCGTATCGACGGAGTTAGTGACACCCAGAAGTGTGAGTGCTTGAGTGGTGGAGGAGTGGGTAGTGGAAGTGGAGACACGATCATGATCAGTTTCATGACCTTCTTTACAGTCAGATGCATGAGGACGTGATAGAAGTATGGTGATGGTGAGATGTTATGGAGCTCAACTAAATGGGGCACATTTCTAGCCGCGTGATTAAGTGATGCAATAGGTGATAGATACATCACTATCTTCTGACCAGGTCTTGCGCTCAGTGATGGCACTCAACCTTTCAAATCAAAAAAAAGGCCTTTTTATTCACATTAAGCCTCATTTCTGATGCATGGGTCCTTGAAAACTTTATAAGTGAGGGACTTGCTTGATCATATCGAGAAGGGATGTTAACCTTCACTTGTAGTAATTGCTTCTAAAATTTCAGTTTGGTTGGCAATTTTCCTAGCTTTTGAGTCTTTATATCTGGAAAGGAATCTGTGTGTTTTACCTCTTCCTATGAGTTGTTCTTCCTCTGTGGTTCAACACTATAGGAGCTTTCTTGGCCCGAGTTGCAGGGACTCTGATTCTCGATTATGTACCACTTCTCTCAATGTTCTTCTTTGCTTTGCTTCATCGATTCTTGCATTGGGGATCAGCCATTTATCTCATTACCTTCCCCTAGGTTTTTCTTTGTGTATGCAGGAAGAATTTCCACTAAAGACCACTATTCTTTGGATTAGGAAGAATATTTTGGAAAAATTTACCAACTTGGTTAAGGGGTGAGAGCAAATCGAAAAATGCATGGCCTTTTCAGCACCCTTCGAAGTGCTCGTTTCTAGCTTTTCTGCTCTTCTTTTCACTTCGATTTACGATGCAAATGGGTTCAGTTCCGAATTCTTAGTGCTTGGATGGATTCTCTATGGAATTTAGCATGTGACTTGATAACTATAAGAGTCTTACAAAAATGAGATCGATAGAATAGCCAGGGACTTTAATGTACAATCGGGTTAATTAGGTTGATTGAAATGCAAAGTCTTTCAGCATACTGATAAAACTGGGCTCAATAGCACTTTTGACCTTAATCACTAACCACGACGGTGCTACCAGTGTCGATACGGGAATAGAAGGGAAAGAGCTGGATAGTCTTCCACCAGGGGATCACTTTCAGCTTAGCAATACGGATTCGTACTTGGTCGAGCGAAAGAAAGATCCGTGGCTATGGATCCTCTTAGAGTCAATCAGCGTTGAATGGTGGAAGAGTTGACGTATATCGACACCATGTTATCCGGCAGAAGAAAGAGTAGCTCGAAACCGTATTGTTGGAGTACTTGTGAGGGCGTCATTCCGCTAGAATCCCATGAACATGTGGAATCAATGCGGCTATTTGGCCTCCTCCGCAAGCCGGAACATTATCACCTCGAAAATGAAACCTAATGACGGAAGATAAAGCGTTTTCCACCTTGATGCGATCGTCAGTTATTCCGACATGGGTAGACAATCTTCTAAGAGGAAGGTTTGTCGGAGAGGTAAAGTATCTGAATGAGCTTGCCAGCGTGGTGGTGGTCCCAAGAAGGCGGTAAATGGAGTATGTGTATGGACTACACCGGGACCTCGATGGGTTGCCCAAAAAGCTCCTACAGTGCGAATGATCGGATCATTGATGCCTCAGCGAGAGCATGGGGTGCTATCATTTACGGACGCCCTTCTCGCTACCACTGAACTAGCTGCACACTTGATGCGAGAGATTACGCCACCGCAGGGCTATCTTGCTACAATGTGATGCCTTTTGGTTTGAAGATAAGAATGGCCCATGTTTATTATATAAAGATATTTTGACAGCGATGAAACAAGACCATGGAAGTCTATATGAATGATATGCTTGTCAAAATCAACATCTCGATCATACAGGCACCTACAATAGCCTTTGAGTTGTTGCACCTGAGCAGGTTATGGAATTTGGACCTGCCTCCAGAGAAAAGTCTGACAGTGTAGTGGAGTTAGCGACTTTAGGGTGATTCAATCTCTCGTTTCTGGGGGCCAGATTAAAGTCATTATTTACCACTCTGAGTGAGGCTCATTGGTGGAGATATGGGACTGAGATCGAGGCCTTCCTGTAAATCAGCTGATATCTCAGACATGACCAGGTAGCCCAGCGGTGGGAGCCTCTCTTGTTGTTTTTGATGCCTCAGTAAGTCGGCTTTATTGAAAGAGAGATGAATCCCAAGAGAAGAAAGCTGAGGCCTATATTGTTGTAAGCAAGTCCTTGTCAGGCGAGCTTGATATACCCGTCTGGCCAGCCGACGGGCTCTGAAGGCTGCTAAAGGCTTCATCCTCTTACATGCACACCACATCATTGTACTCACTGACCTCCTCTAGAAGCACTATACATAGCCCCGTTGTCATAGCGGATGGCTCGATGGGGCGATTGAAATTTGAGAGTGAGTTCGGTGTTCAATATAAACCTCGTCCCGGCATTAAAGAAAGTGAATGTTATTGATTTCATAGCGGGAGATTTCTCAATGGGAAGCAAAATCAGGACAACGCCGACTGGTGGACTGAATGTTGGATGGCCTTCCATGACAGGCAGAGGCCAGATGGAGACTATGACTTAAGGCCCGACAGAAATAATAGAAAGCGGAATGACGGTTTGGGTTCCCCCAAGAGCTACAATAACGAGGCCCAGTCTGGAAAGCAATCATAATTGGGATTGACTGCGATATCAGTATCCTCAGAGAAAAAATCATCCATAGAAGTGATTCGATTGATGGTAGGCCCGGGATGACGGAGAGTATGAAACGAGAGACCGGTGATGACAGTATGTAAGTTTGAATTGACATATTGAGAAACTAACGGCAAACGGACTGATCATGTCTCAGGGATTCAGAAAATGAAAAGAGCAAACTCTTTAGCGGGTTAATGCGTCACTATTCAAAAGAACGATTGTTTCTCACAATCTACTACAATAATTAGGTAGATTACTACGATGGAGTGAGGCAGATAGATGGAAGCAGTCATTCTTGAACTGGAGGCTAAGTGAGTGCTATTTGAACAGAACTAAGTTGCTCTAGCCAAAGCTCATAAAATCAAGTCCAGGTAACCCAATTCTCCCTGTTGACGGTCATTTCCTATGGGGTCCTTGATGAATGCTCTACCATGAGCCCTCACCTCCAGTGAGAGAGATTGATGTCTTACTATGTCAGAACTCTATGATAGGGTATACGAGGAATCATCAATGGCGGGTTCGTGAAAAATGAGCCATACTGAATCGCGTGGCCCAGACTATATGATGTAGATGCAATGCGCCTATGTTGCAAGAGAGTCAATGGCCATTTACTTGATGGCAGACCTGTTCAAAGTTGGCTCAGACCTAACGATCATATGACCGCCACTTGGCTCGATGAGGAATGGACATTGGCAGAGCCGTTTTACTATAGCCAGCTGGAAAATATTACTATTTACAAGCTATTTCAGCTCAAATGGATAGAAGCAGAAAGCTTTCGCATCCATCAAAGACCAAGAGGAGCTATTCAATTCATATGAGAAGAACATTTAATAATATGGAAGTTGAATGCAATCGGTCTGGCTGCAGCAAATGGGCCTGATTGTAACAGTATACAAGAATTTTTGCATCGAATTGAAAATCAAAAACATGTACTCATTTGATTACCCACAAAGCAACGGCGGTGAAGCTTCTAATAAGACTCATCATTTCTGAAAACGCTTTACATTCAACGAAGAAAAGTGGTAGATGAACTACGAGGTTTTATGGGCCCTCTGAGCAATGATGGGAAGTGACGGGGTATCACCGTTCCCCTCATGTATGGGATGGAAGCCATCATCCCCACAAAAATCGGGATGCCCACCATACGAGCCGAAATTCCTGAGGAATCCAATGATGAAGCCATGGCAGGAGACTGGAGCACAGGCGCGAGACTCAGGTGGTATGCGCAGCGTCATACTAAGCGGGCGTGAGCAGCCTGTAGAGCGTGTAAGTCATGTACATTTCCTACCTAGAGGTGGTCTAGAAGGGTCTTTGGCGGCTAACTTGACAGCGGGGGATTTAGGCTGGTAGGAAGGACCGTACACGGTAGTTTGAGTAGGGACTGACCCGGGTCTATGCGTTCGCCGAGACGGAGCCAGAGGCTAGTATACCCAAGGATGTGGAATCTTATGCACCTTAAAGTATTACTCAGTAATATGTTTCTTTGAGGATGTTATCATTAACAAATATTATCTTTTAAACATTTCCTCTGAACTTTGATAGTACTTCTCTTTAAAAAAGCCTGAATATAGTTTGTTGTCCCTATTGTGGTAAAGTCAAATATGGTTGATGTCTGCTAGCACCCAAAAAGCCAGATATGGTTGTTATCTGTTAGCACCTTAAAAGTCAGAACGTGGTTGTTGTCATTTGGGATTATTACGACACCAACTCATGCCTGTTGGCATATTGTATTTCATTGAATGCGCTGGCACTTTGAGGATTATAATAAATAATATGCATACTAGTAGCATGCTAATATCTTATACAAAAATACTCAAGAAATGACCAAAACTAAAATAGGAAAAGCCAATCATCCATGTTCCTCTGCTTTGGCGCCTCGGATCCTTTGGCAAGCCATGAATCAACCTCTGCGGCCTGTGTGTGTTGTTGGGGCTAAGGGAACTGTAGGTTCTAAAAAACTCTACGGAGGAAGTGGGTGAAATAGAGTGGAGCATGCCATCGAATCCTGGCTGGTCACCACAGGATCTTTGTGTTTGAACACCTGACATCGGTAATATAAGCAATCGGCCTCTTGGGCCTACGGTAGTCTTCCTCCACTTGGCTTCCTTGTCCTTGCGGCCAGGAAGGAAGGAAGACCCACATCATCTTTACGGATGTGCGGGCTCTAGTAAAGTGTGTTTAGGCTCGATCACCCAGGCCCGAAGCGACCTCGACCTCAACCAAGATCTTCCTCCCATTTGCAGGCGTCTTGGACCACTATATTGAGTGTCATCTGCTGCCTTGCCTTCGTCACTTGGCTATGTCTCTGAGTAGTTAGACGAGCCACCTTGTATACCTTTGCCTGGGCCCTTTCTCTTTCTCCTCTCATTCAACCTTTTCGCACATGCTTTGGCCTCTCACTCCCGATGCTTCGACTTGGAATTTCACTTGTGAACATCTGAAGCACATTACTTAGGCTTGATTGATTAGGCGGCGTAAAAGCCACGAGTTTCTGTAACATCATCTAGGCAAGTGTGAAACTCCACCATTGCTGGCAGAGCCGTATTCAGGATGATAGAGTCGCGGCTATAAAAAAAAGACGAAAATCATTATTATTAAATTTTATGAAGCTAGTAATCAAATTACTAAAAATCAACTGTATCTCTTCGATGATCGGTGAAAGTCATGGTTACGAATAAACATCCATCCTCAAACCTGCATTGGAAAACCTTCTTATTTATATAGAGGAGGCAGGATGGAATCTTCATGTGAATCACCAATTTACCAGAAATAATTAGGATAGAGATCGCATATATCGCAGCGATTGGTGACTCACTTGAGTTGAAAGGGCCCCGGTGAATGATCTTATCAGATGCATCTGAATCGGGGCAACCGTACAGTTGAGATGGATCCTCTGTATGGAGGAACATCGTGCTCGTGACACCAGTGGCAGACCTTTTCTTGCTAGGCTCTCGGTAATACGTAGGCTGGCGAGCACAGGAAGGCAATGATTTACACGATGAGACTCCTCTCCATTAAGTCGATATTTGAAGGTCTCTAACGGGATCCTCCTCTAGAGGTACATAATATTCAGCCTCATTAAGTGCACTTCCAGTGGATTAGAATCATTGGAGAAACAGTCGAGAGTCCGTTAAGTATTACACTGATCCTTAAGGCCTTCATGCAGGAGAGAGAGGCTGCTTCATCAGTTCCCATGAAGATTTGGAAGTCTCACCTAGAGCTCGTGGTGTTATATAATACCGTGTGGCAAACCCAGTGGAGCTAGACATTTCCTCCTCACTCTACAGTATGATAGCAGTGCGGCTCGTCAGTATGAAGTCTTCCAACTGAATTATTTGCCTTCATTTGCCCAGAGCCTCATCATGATACTAAATTCTTTTCTTTTCAATAAATAGGGGGATAAACATGAACTTTGAGAGTTTGGATGGCCTAGGGAGGGACCATCTTGGGTCCACGCCAGAGGCCCAGCAGTCATTCTGTAGGAGACGACACAGGAAGGCTACTGGGATCGACTTAAGGAAGATCAAGGAACAGGAGTAACTCACCTCCTCGATGGCTCTAAGGGTAGCTGTGCGGAGACAGCAGGGGATAATATAAAGGAAGGGGCTTGGCACTGACTCTCACGAGTTCTATCATCTGACAAAAGCTCATGATTACCTTTCACCACTTCTCTCTTATTACATCTCACTGTATGATGATCTCTGTGTTCTCGGTACACCTTATGATCTAGTTTAACATAGGCCTACTTTGTGCTTATCTGAATTACATCAGCAGGAGGTATGTCAAAAGCATGATCCACTAGCATAAGCGATGAATTGACGAGCTAAGATAAACCTGGAAACCACAGACAACGATTTAAATCGAGAGCCACGAGTCCGTCGTACCATGGACCCACAGCCGGAATGACCTTGCCTCTGTCTTGGGAGGGAATCGGGGAGCCCTAGTTACAAGTGGTAAAACTAGAGGACTATAGGCCAGCATGGATAGCCGACCCCAGGTCCCGACTTCAGCGTATAGATGAAAGCAAATCTCACCCTTTGAGATATCCCTATTGATAGAAAGTTAAGTACACTACAACATGCCAAAATCCAAAAAACATTCGGATGAATAAGTGTAGGAGGTGCTCGGGTGACGTATAGGAATTGCTTCACCTAAGACATAACGGGGAAGCGAAGTCCAGCTACAAACTACTCCGGGTGAAATGCATGACATTGTCCACTTCTCTACGGGTTAGGAAAGTTGGTCAGTCAGAGACCGATTACAAGCTAATGCGCGGGGCACTCGGTGGGGACCTCGACTCATCGGCGAGACATAGGCCTGGGTTGCTCGCGAGTGGGCGACTCAGTTGGACCCCTCTCTTGAAACTGGTGGTAGAGAGTCTCCTCTTGACCTCATCACCCATAGGCAAACAAGAAGGGGGATCGAACTCGAGGGATCTCACAGAAAAACAATACAGCATAGCAAAACCTAGACGAGGAGCTTTGAAACCTATTGATGCCCCCAAGCCTAGATTTCATCCAAACCTGCATTACAATTCCGTTATTAAGACATACAGTGATTGAAAAGCACGCATTCAAAAATGAAGATCAAAACAAACCACCACCAAACAAACAATCGTCTGAAGTAAAATAGGAATAAACAAAGGAAAAACCCACTATGAGATGAAAATGGTGAAAATCTTCAATGGCACCTTAGCTAAAATCTTGAGAATGTTCTGAAATCATAAAAAAGAATTTTAGGCGAAAGTTTCTAGCAATGATAAAAAGAAATTAGCATCTGGATCTACATCACCACATATAGGCGAGTCAGGACCCAGGGGCGCATTAAATGTCAGCATATGAGCCTCGGTCTTAGGAGGTGCGCTTCTCCCCACGTTTGGTATTAAGACCAGTTTTGTCTAACAGGAGACATCTAAAACGTGCATGAGCTTGCTAATTGCAAACACTTGTGACCACTGGATCTATCGACCATGGACCTGATTCCTATGGGTTTGGGTCAGCTAACTCTGCAGTTCCCCCCTCCCGATTTACCTTCAAGCGGCCTAGGCAGTTGGCGAGTGCGAGGAGACTGAAGGCGATCCTAGTCGGGAGGGTCCAAAACATACACATAAAAGGCTTTTCGAAGCCATGCTTGAAGTAATTTCACTCCCTTGCTTGACATATGTAAAAGAATGAAGATAGAAAGTTTGGTGCAAGTATGCCCCGAACACCAAAATCTTATTAAAATGATGAAAGCATCGGTGGTTACACAAAAAAAAAAAAAAAAACAAATGCTGAGCAACCATGATAGACCCATTCACAAATCAAATACAGTAACCACATCTTGGAACTAAATGTGACATAAAACAAGAAAAAGGAAAAGTGAGAAGAAAGAAGAGTGCAAAAGCAGTTTGGCTTGAAGACTCTCCTTCTCTCAACCATAAACCTTGACCACTACGACTCCAGAGGACGCCAGGACAAGGGGGATCTAGGCCTATCAAAGAACTCCGAAAGAAGGGCGTAAGTAATCAAACCCCCCGTCCATGACCCTCAGATCCAATCTCATGAAGGCCTAGCAAAGAAACTCCTCAGAGGGCTGATTGGGATAATTAGGCCTCGTCTTAGAAACTGATAGGTGACCATAGGATGTTGTCTTGAACACACAGATACTCCATTAGCGACTGATAGTATGAGAGACTTGAAAACCTCCCTCCATAGCTTTATCACCTTGTGAGCTATAGATAGAGGGTAGATGGGAAATCCTGATAGGGAAATAAGCTTTGTGTAACAGAAGAAGAATCCATTGGCTTTTTTTCATAGACATCGGAGGTTCATCCAGAGGTTCATCCCCATATATATAGAGCTAGAGCAAAAAGCGTGAATACACCGCCAAAGACATCCATCTTCTGAGCCCAGCATTCGGAACATATCGCGCGTATCGCCCAATGTCTGAAATAATCTTAGCCCCCAGTGCGGTTATTGCGGGTTTTGGCACTTTTTGTGTACTAATCGCACAAATAACCCAATTGATATATTGAGATCTTTGACTTTGTGCAGTCGTTTGTAGCTATTTTTAGTAGTTTTGCGGGCGAATGCCTCGTTATCTTCAATCGATTCAAAACCACGATGAACGACGGTCGAAGATGCATGATCGAACCAGAGGAAATTTAGAGCAAAAATGCTGAAGAGAAGGATGGCTCAATGAAAATCTTGCAGGGTTGCGAAATTCGCGACTGCGAATTCCATGACTCTTGCTCCCTACTTTTTCTTGTTATTTGCCTTTTTGACCGCTTTTTGTTTGGCTTTTTGTACAAATTTTCCTTGATGTAATTTTGGATTCCCTTAGATATTGTTGTAATTTCAGCATTGCTAAGCCTATATAAGCCCGACCTAGCTTGTAATTTAGATAATCTTCGAGTCCATCAATCGATCAAAAAGAGGCCATGGCTTCCTCTCCTCGGTACAGTTTTGTGATTTTCTCTCCCTCTCCTTCATTTTTTCTTGCATTTTCTTGGTGGCGAACGCGCCAGTGACAAATCAAGGGATGTTGACTAAAACCCCATCATCCTTGAGAGGCCTTTAAGGTGTTAGTTTTTTGAGATAAGTGCATGTTCTCATGCTTTTCAAATGCTCTGCATTTATGGGTATTTGTGTTCTGCTTCTTACCTTAGGTTAAATCTCTTAGGCATGCTCTCCACAACGATGTATTTGTAAGCTTTTTGGAGTTCGGTGGATACTGCTTATCCACTAGATCACTTGATGCCAGTTAGTTGTCTCCTATTAGTCACTATAGGGTAGGTTTAGGAGGTGTGTTCTTACCATTTAGAAGGGCATTTCACGCTCATTGAATGCCATTTTCAAGAGGAAAACTTTTTAGGGTTTTAGACTTTAAAGCTAAATGAAGATCGGGTTAGGAATGACTATGTCATCCTCTGACGAGAGAAAAGACTCGAGCACATGTTAGCTTACTTAGAACCCTAAGCCTAGTGGCCCGAGACTTCAAGGAGTTCTCCTTTAACTTTTATTTTAATTTGTTTTCAGTTTCAAACATTCACACACTGTTTTTACACAAATTCTAAAATCCAAAGAGTAAACACCATTTTCAATCCACTGTAACTCTTCTCTCACGAACCCATCCGTGTTCAACCTGAGCCACTATCTTTGGTGCACACTCTGCGTTGGGGAGCTCTAGGATACAAATTTTGTTGATTAAAATTTTGCACCTACTTAACTGCTACGAATCAATAATCTACAATTCTCATGTAAGTCCTACCAAACACAATATTTTCCCATTGAAGGGGCATAATCCACCGATCGAAGAAAAATAGGGGACATTGTGAAATCTGCGTGGCCTTTAGGCCCGGACCCACTACTGTGGAGCTGACATCCGCAAGGACCCACCGCTAGCCAGCCTCGTGAGCCCGGTCCGAGCCGACCTGCCATATTGAAACCGAGAACCCCGAGCCCGGTTGTGGGGCCACAGAACTGGTCACGGGATCCGATCCTCGTCGGCCATCTACCACATATGGAAAGTGTGTTATGGATAAATATATTATGGAGAAATGGCATGAATATTTATCCATGGATATACATTATCCGTCTCAAATGCGCCTCAAAAACATTAATCTTTAATAGGAAGAACTAGTCCTTGATAGGGAAGAGATTTTATCACGAAATCACGAGATTATCTTTCCTAAAATCAGGAGAATTCGGAGAGTATAAAGCAAAGTCCCCCAGGTGAAGGTATGCAATTCCAACTGTGCAAACTCCCTTCTTTCTCTTCTCCACCCTTTTTGTTGACTTAATCATCAAAGGCGACCGACACACATTTGGTCCCCACTTGTTTGCGAGTTTACATCGACATGATACCCTGAGGTAAAGGCGATCCGGTGCGACACTAGTGTTTTAGTTATAGAGAAATCTTACCCTCCTTCAAAAGGGTCCTTCAAGACTGAAGATCGTTCATTTCTTGATCCGATCATCGGTTCTTAAGTGAAGCCAGTAACGCTACTTGTTAATCTCCCACCCTTGCCTCGGTTATAATTGCTAACCGCAACATCGGCTTAGACCATGCTCTTTTTATTGTGAGGCTATGGCGTAAGATGGGCAACTTGGGTATCAAAATCTTTCGATTCGATGCATGGTGGATGCAGTTTACTCAACCTTTGAGGAGGATGTGTTGGGATTATGAGTGACTTGTAGAATATTATAACAAGTAATATTTTGGTGGCTTTGCCAATCCACTATAATTGTTAGCAACAATTTGGTGGCAATGCCAATCTATAAGAAGTCAAATGAACACTTAGGTGACAATGTCAATCCTCGAAATCAAAGTGCAGTTGAATAGCTAAGCCAATATTTAGAGAATAAGATGGTAAGATAATAATGACACCCAATATAACGTGGTAAAACCCTCAAAATGAGGGAAACCTGATGAGTATCTTAAATACTCATTTTATCCTATGCTTTAGTTATTTTTTCTAGTGTTTTTATGTTAAATAAGTTCCCTAATGCTCTAAAAGCTCACACTTATGATCAGGTCATCCATTTGGTGGAATTGTGCAAGTGGTGGAAAAACTGCTACAAAAAGCAGCAGGAAGGCTACTGAATTTTGACATTTTCAGACATCTATATGGCTCCTATTGCATCAAGCCATATATTTATGGATTCTACACTTCAAGAGCTTTCTAGGGATACAAGAACACCCAAGAAATTGGAGTTCGAACAAAGTTATGCAAGTTCCAAAAACTTGAAGAAAATCAGCAAAACATTGCAGCACCTTCAGCGGGAGAGGCTACTGAATTTTGACGTTTCAGAAATCATATGAGCTCCTATTGCATCAAGTCATATATGGATGGATTCTACACTTCAAGAGCTTTCCAACGGTACCAAGAACACCCAAATGCGGGTTATTATGCCAAAGTTATGACGCTACGAAGTTGGAGAAGCCAAAAAAGCGAGGGGATTTACCCAATGGCGGCAATCGCGACTGTGAGCCGACGTCGCTGACGGCGGCAAACTTCACAGAAAGCAGCGTATGACGTTGCTGCGCAGCGTGCGACCGTTGGTCGGTTTGGGTGATTTTGTGATTTGAGCCATAATGGAGTTTTAAAAATAAGCGTAGGGGATCGAAAGGGATGATTTGAGACGATTTTGGCGTTTTGAGGAGAACAAGCTCCTTTTTGGAGTTGGAAGCACCTAGGGCTTGTTCTTGGAGATTTCTGAGTTTGTTGGAAGAGGAAGAACATGGCAGGAAGAAGAAGATAATGGAGGAGGAGAAAAGAGGGCTTCAGCATGGAATTTGTTTTCTCTCTTTCCTTTTCCGTTTTCTTTCTTTGATGGTTGTATTTACTTTTCATATGTTTTAATTAGTTTTCTTAGGGTTTTAGTGTAGCCAAAGACATATTTATATGAATCTCCTAATTTTATATTGATTGATGTTTTATTTCTGTATTTATATTTGGTATTTCATTTAGATCTTAATGCTTGTGATGTTGGCCAATATTTGCATGAATTGTGATTTGATTCAAAATGAGAAGTGAGAATTAAAATTAGACCATGGATGATTTACCATCTAATTATCATGAGATAGAATATAAGTGAGTTAGTTATTAATGACGATTGTAGTTTCATTATCACCAGTTAGATGGTTTTGAAACGAAGTGCGTATAACCTTTCTAAAGAATTGGTGTCTTGATACTCAGAGAGATTCGAATATACATTAGTTAAATCGCCATCTTCTTGATGAAATTGACCATCGATTAGTGGGTTAGGAGGTTCATACATCATTGTTTAGGTGAAATCATACCTTAAGGCTTTTTAGTCTTTATATAGTCATTCTTGCATGCCTAGATTAGTGTCTTTGAATTTTCTATAGATTTTCTTACATCGAATAAACATAGGCTAGATTGAGTCGATGTAACCCAATTCTCCGTGGAACGATACTCACTTATCATTATATTACTTGAGGCGACGCGTGCACTTGCGCACATAGGCGTACATATATACACATCCCGCGTTTTCGGTCTATCAAGTTTTTTGGTGCGTTCTTAGAAATTGAATTGCTTTTATTAATATTGATTTAGAAATAAAAACTTTTTACTTTGGATATAGTTAGTCTTGTTTTATTTTCCTTTTGTCCACTTTACTTTTGAATTTCATTTTTTTTTGTTTATAGCATTTCAATCTGTGGATCCTATCATCGAGTTGACAAATGCATTGGGCGTATGGCTGACAACTAAAGAATGCGCTTAGTGGATGATGAGCATCAAAAGAGTGACAACTCAAGTGCAGTCAAGTGTGGCAACCATATGCATCGATGGATTATGCTCAATATGGGTACCCGTACTTGAGCAATCATAATTTTGGATGGAGCCACCACCCAAACACCTCATGGAATGACAAACTATAACACTCATCAATCTCCACAAATACAAAGATCAAGCCTAGAAGAAGCTGAATTAGATTAAGAAGAACTCGACTGCATTCTGTAAGCTATGACCTGAATTTTGAGATCAATGGATGAAATGGACTACTCTCAAGTTGGGTTGCCTCAGTTTTTTAATCCAAATGAGATAAGTCAACCTCCACATGAGAGAATGACAAAGTTAGAGGCAGCATTAATTGAAATGAAAGAGTTCATCTTTGAATGTCTGTGACATCTCAAGTTCAATTCATGGAATTGACAAGGGCTAATCAGAATTCAGCATACACCATTGATAGCTTGAAGAAAGAGATGGCTCTAATGGCCATACGGTACTCAACACATTTGAAAGAACAACCTAAAGAAGAGGAGATTATGAGTATAGAAGAACTAGTGACTAAAATATGAATGAACAAGAGAATAGTATTCTAATGTCCTTTGGAAGGACAACATGAGGGGTCGCCATCTACTCTTGGGGTGAATCTGAAGAAAGAAAGCTGGAGCTACAATGAAGAAATCACTTCAAAGAGGTAATGAAAGGGCGAGAAGCTCAAAGTGGAGAAGGATGATGCGAAACTTGAAGACTTAGATTGAAAGGAGGAAAAAGTCAACTTCTTCGGAATCATGAAAGGTAAAAGAAGAGGTTGTAGAAGACCTTTCCGGAGATGACTTTATAAGGGTGAGATGCATGAAGAATTGAAAAATGAGAAAGACGATCCCAAATTCCCGCAGTGGATGAGTACATCATTCACTTCAACAATGAGTGAGAGGAACCATTGTAAACAAAATTAAAAAAATAGAAAATCAAAAAATAATAGATTGTGGGGAAGACTATGTGCTCAAGTTCTTGATTGAGCACAACTACGCCTCTTAGAAAGGATGGAGGCGAAACGCAACCCATCAGTAGTTGGTAGAGTCTAGTTGGACTCGAAAAAACGGAGCAGCTCCTTGGAAGGCAGCCCAAGCTTAAAATGTTTTCTTTCCTTTTTCTATTTAAGTAGTTAGTTTTGAGCTGTTTTTTTAATAAATTTTCATTGCTTGATTTTGTTTTTATTGTTTTAGTTTTTAATTTCAGGTTTTGGGGATTCAAATATGGTTTGGAAGCTAACGGGTTGAAAGCTTGAAGTTCAATAATTCTAGGCCCAAGAACCAGAAAACCATATTCAAGCATCCTTCATTTGGACTTAGGTCTAACCCCTCTGCCTCTTTGCCTCCAAAGCGAGCCATATTCGTGGAGCAACTTCAGAGACGATCAACCTCGGGAGTACTCATTATCCATTCTTGCTTTTGTTTTCACATTGAGGACAATGTTCATTTCAAGTTTGGGGGTGAATTCAAAATTCATTAAGAAAAAAAAAAATTTCCAAAATCCAACTTTTGTATCTCCTTACCTGTTTTAGTTATTTCTAGTTAGTTGTTTGGTTGTTAGTTGCATGTGTTTTTCATTCTTTATTTTATTTATTTTGTGTCTCATATGAGTGAGTTTGATGCCTTGTTGGCTAGTAGAAGGTCATTTTGAACACAACTATTCAAAGTGCCAAAGTGTAAAAGAGGAATAGGACCCTTAGGTTTTAAATGATCTGGAATTGTATACTTGCTTGGTATGGGTGACAAGCTTAGTCACCTCCATTTGTGCCCCTAAGCTATTTCTCAAGGAATCATCACCTGCCTTACCTTTTGTTCTCCCTTGTATGCCTTGGTCCGGACGCTGCCTTGAATTCAACTAACCTTGGGGATTGACCGCTAAGTGATGGGACACTGTCAGAGGATTGCCATTGAGCCCCAACTAAAAAGAAAAATGAAAAAACAATAGTAAAGTATGAAAAGAAAAAAAAAAAAAGTAAAAAAAAAAAATAGGCTTGTGAAGATTAGAATAAGTGGATCGTCCGTCGGAATCGAGGCGCGGTCAGAAACTCAAAGCCTAATGCCTAAACCAGCGTGGGAGTCATTGACTTCACTGCCTTCATAGGACAGAGATGGATCCTTCCCACGGTCTAGGGCCTTTGAGTTTAGTTGAGTGTTCGAGGTGAAGTTTGAAGAGATTTAATGCACAGTGCCCTTAACCAATTGGTGAAGTCACCAATGATCCCTTCTGAGAACACTCATCTAAAACTGTAGCACTAGTTCTCCTTCATTTTTTTTAGTATTTAGGAAATTTTAGGTATTTTGGTATGAATAAAAAGGGTGTGTTCTTATCCTTTCTTAGTTAGCTTCTTCCAAATAGGTGAGTTGAGCTTAAGTTTGGGGGTGCTAGGACCTTTCTATACATTGAAGATCATCTTATCACCTACCTTAGTTTCCTTAGGAAAGATCCTTGAACTTAGGGGGTTGATTTGTTTGCTCACCATGCTTTGCTTTGCCATGTTCGTAGAAAGTTTAAAAGTTTAAGGATCTAAATTTTGGTTGAAAAGGCTAATATTGCTAAATTGTGTTCACAGTGATTCTTAATTTGAAATCGTATTCTCATCTTTAAATACCATTATTTTTAGTTCGTATCATTTCAATTTTGTTTTGTTTGAGATGGTCTCTTGCTTGGGAATAATGAATTTAAGTTAGGGTGTGATGGGTATCTTAAATCTTCATTTTATCACTATCTTTGAATTATTTTTCTAGTGTTTTTATGTTAAATAAGTTACTATTTTTCTAAAGCTCACACTTATGATCAGGTCATCCATTTGGTGGAATTGTGCAAAATTGGTGGAAAAACTCTTACAAAGCAACAGGAGAAGGCTACTGAATTTTGACATTTCAGACATCATATGAGCTCCTATTGCATCAAGCCATATATGTATAGTTCTACACTTCAAGAGCTTTACAGGGATGCCAAGAGCAAAAATTGGAGTTCGAACAAAGAAGTTATGCAAGTTGCAAGCCATGAAGAAAATCAGCAGCATTGCAGCACCTGCAGCAGTAGAGGCTACTGTATTTTGACGTTTTCAGAAATCTGCAGGCTCACTGTTGCATCAAATTCGTATATGGATAGATTCTACACTTGAGGCTTTCAGCGGTACCAAGAACACTAAATCCCGGGTTAAATTGTAATGAAGTTATGACGCTACAGTTGGAGGCGAAAACAGGGACTGCAGCAACGTCGCGACGTGAGAACCAACGTCGCGACGTGGCGAAAAAAATATTTCTGCCGAAACGACGTCGCGACGTTGCTGCGTGAAACGTTCGAGGTCGGTTTTGGGTGGATTTTAGCCATTTTGAGCCCATAATGGAGGTTTAAAAACTCAAACCGTAGGGATCGAAAAGAGGATGATTGGAGCGATTTTTGGCCGTTTGAGGAGAACAAGCTCCTTTTGGGTGGAAGCACCTAGGGCTTGTTCTTGGAATTCTAGGGTTTGTTCTTGGAAGAGGAAGAACACTTGAGGAAGAGAAGATAATGGAGGAGAAAAGGGACTTGACGCCAAAATTTGTTTTTTCTCTCTTTCCTTTTCCGTTTTTCTTTTTCTTTTGATGGTTGTATTTACTTTTCCACTTATGTTTTAATTAGTTTTCTTAAGGTTAGATGTAGCGAAGACATATTTGTATGAATCTCTCTAATTTATATTGATTGATGTTTTATTTCATATTTATGTTGAGTATTTCATTTTAGATCTTAATGCTTGTGAATATTTGGCCAATATTTGCATGGTGTGGTTTGATTCAAAATCTGAGAAGTAGAAATTAAAAATTAGACCATGGATGATTTACCATCTAATTATCATGAGATAGAGATATAAGTGAGATTAGGTGTGGTATTAAGATTTATAGGGTTCAATGCATCCTTAGTTATGATGGTTTGAGGCAGAGATGCAGTATAACCTTTTCTAAGGGTAGTGTGCGAATGCTCGAGAAATTCGAATATACATTAGTGAAATCGCCATCTTCATGATGAAATTGATTATCGATTAATTGGGTTAGGTTCATACATCATTGTTTAGGTGAAATCTATACCTTAAGGCTTTTGAATCTTTATATAGTCATTTATTGCATACCTAGATTGGTGTCTTTAGATTTTCTATAGATTTTCTTACATCCAAATAAAGCATAGGCTAGATTAAATTCGATGCCAGTAGCAATTCTCCGTGGGAGCGATACTCACTTATCATTATATTACTTGAGGGCGACGCGTGCACTTGCTACATAGGCGTACATATATACATCACGTTTCGGCCTATCAAAACCTCAGAAATCGAAAAAATAATCCCTTTATGAGATGAAATTGGCACAAGATATCCTGCGCGAGATATGCTACTTAATCCTCTCAGTTTTACCTCTTAGTACTCTCTACGTAGATCTTATGTTTATCTGCATTCTACAGTGTGATAACCCCGACTATTTCATACCAATTCTTTCAACTCTATGTGATTGAAGATTGATCCCCAGAACTCTTTCTAATATCTTGGAATGTCCATTTGATTATATTCCTCCTGCTTTATTTATAGGCAAAGGTTTTGATCCTCAAATGGATTTCATTGGTTGAAATGGAAACCAATTTCTTTGGTTGGAACAAAGGCCAATTCTCATCCATACGAATATGAGATAGGCGACGTGAAGAAAATTTTCTCCATAAGAAAACTGCTGCTATTGTTGCAGCAACATTTATGGGGTTGAACGCCACAAATCTCCCCCTCTAAGCCCATGCAACAAACGAATTGAGGTGGGAGTCTTCTTGACTCCTTAGTAGGATCTCATGTTCATGTTCTTGATACATCGTGCCAGTTTTTCTTTTGTAATGACCTTCGTCATCATATCAGCAGTATTCTTGTCAGTGTGGATCTTTCTTATTTGGAATAGTTGTTCTTCAATTGCCTTCCTGATCCAATGATATCTCGAATTTATGTGTTTTAAATCCAATTATTAAAGAAACCGCTTCATCCATAGCATCTCTATTCCATCTTCAGTAGTTGCAATATACTATGTTTTTGTAGTAGAAAGTGAAACACACTTTGTAGCTTTAACTGCCATGATATAGCTCCCCATGTAAATGTAAATAAGTACCCAAAAGTAGATTTTCTACAATCTAGGTCTCCAGCCATATCAGAATCTGTATAACCTTCAAGAGATGGTTCTGATCCACCAAAGCTAAACATACCTTTGGTACCTCAGGATATCTAAAGATCCATTTTACTCCCTCCCAGTGTGCTTTACCAGGATTTGCTAGGAATATGCTTACAACTCCAATTGCATGAGATATATCTGGACGTGTACACACCATAGCATACATCAGACTTCCAACTACCAATGAGTATGGAATGACTGAAATTTTTCCTTTTTCTTTCTCTATAGATGGACAAAGTCTCTTACTCATCTTGAAATGGCCAGCAAGTGGTTTAGAAACTAGCTTTGAATTTTTCATATTGAACCTTTCCAGCATCCGTTCAATATATCTTTCCTGTGACAACCACAATTTTCTTGCCTTCCTATCACAAATAGAATCTCCATTCCCAAGATATGCTTTGCACTGCCCAAATCCTTCATGTTAAACGTCTTTGACAATTCCCTTTTTAACTTCTAGATCATATCGATATCTTGACCCACAATCAACATATCATCAACATATAACAGGAGAATGATGAATTTATCATCAGGGAATCTCTGAACATAAACACAAGGATCTTCAAATGTCCTTTTGTATACAACTCATCATAGAAAATTAGAATTTTATACCATTATCGTGGCGCTATTTAAAGTCTTTAACTTGCAGATCGTGTTCTCCTTTCCTTTCACTTTGAAGCCTTCTAGTTGATCCATAAAGATCTCTTCATTAAGATCACCATACAGAAATGCAATCTTAACATCAAGTTGCTCCAATTCGATATTCATACTAGCTGCCAATCCTAGTACAACTCGAATTGAACACATTTTCACAACAGATGAAAAGATTCATCAAAGTCAATGCCTTGCTTTTGACCAAAACCTTTCACCACTAGACAAGCCTTGTACTTCAACAGCTTCTTGTCGTCATTCTTTAGCTTAAACACCCATTTATTCTTAAGTGCTTTTCTCCATTTTGACAGCTCTATCAACTTGTAGGGATCATTTTTCCATAAGGAGTTCATCTCTTCTCGCATGGCTTTTATCCAACAGTCTTTGTCTTTGTGAGACTATACTTCTTAGAAGCTTTCAGGCTCCCCCTCATCAACAATTAGAATATACTCTGAACTTGATACCCACTTGTAAATGGTTGATGTTCTTTGGTTGTTCGTCTCAACTGAAGTCCTTCTTCTAGTAGAGGGATTTGCTCCCCCTAATCAACACCTCCCATATCACTATCATCACCACTTTCTTCCTCCTCGTTGACTAGTTCTTCGATTTTCATCCCTGGTTCTAATTTAGGGCGTCTAATAGCCGTTAGTGGCACTTTACCGATGAAGTTTGTCATATGTCAAATGCTACCCAACACCTTCATATGTGAGTTTTGCACCCCTCACATTTTTCTCCATATCTTTAATGGTTTTGTGTTCATGAAACACAACGTCTCTACTTCTGACTATCTTTTGCTTCTCTGAATCCCATAGCCTGGAGCCGAACTCCTCATCTTCATATCCGATGAAGATGCACGAGGTTGCTTTATCATCAAGCTTCGTTCTTTGCTCCTTTGGTACATGCATGAAGGCTTTGCATCCCAAACTGGTGAAATTATGGAACATCTTTTTCATGTCAGCTCTTTAGAGATATCAAAGTCCAAATGAACTGATGGCGATCTATTGATCAAGTAGATTGTAGTGTTAATAGCTTCACCCCAAAATGACATAGGAAGTTTAGCCAATTTTAATATGCACAGGACTTTTTCCATAATGGTCTGATTCATCCTCTCTACAACACCGTTGTGATGTGGTACACCAGGAACCGTCTTCTCTTACCTAATTCCATGCTTAGAGCAATATTCTTTGAACTCCCTAGAGATGTATCCTCCACCATTATTGGCTCAAAGTCGCTTCAGAGGATTTCTTGTCTTTCTCTCCACCATGGCATGGAATTTTTGAAAACACCGAAATACCTGACTTTTTGTATGCAACAAGTATACCCATTTCTTTCGTGAAGCACCGTCAGTGAAAGTAACAAAGTATTTGTTGCCACCTAGCGAATCTACCTCCACGAGTCCGCAAACATCAAAATATACTAATTCCAATTTCTCCAATTTTCGAGTGGAGTTCCTTTGAAATGATACTTTGTGTTGCTTTCCAAATAAGTAATAGTGCAAGGGGTTTAGTGGAGTTGTCTTTGGCCATATGAATGGGAGTTTTTGCCAAAGTTTGTAACCCCTTCTATTTCGTATGTGCTAGTAGCACATTGCCCTGAATCGGAGAGGTATCATCATCAGCGCATTATTGTCCTCCAGCACACCTTTCTTATGTCTTGTACCGTGAAAAACATAATCTGCCTCATGCCACACTAATGATCCTTGGTGAGCTTCAATTGCCACTCTTGATAAAATTTAATTAGCTATCCATCCTTGTCAGCATATGCACAAGAATTAGTTTGAATCATAGTCTAGAATGTCAGCACATCTTTCAACGTTAATGTACACCTCGTACTTGTTTGTATGCAAATGTCACCAATCCTGCGATCTGAAACACTTTGTTTCCGTCTTCCTGATGCCAAAGTCCTCCTACTTTGTATGTTTGAGAAAATATTCCTTTTAGGGACCTGTGGCGGTATGAGGCTGCAGGTCCACTACCCACTCAACATCTTGTTACGCTACATGACAACAATCTTCTTGATTGCAAAGTAGGTCATCTCATTGTCACAATACGGGTTGTAGCGGCGGTATTTTGTGGTCTTCCTTTGCTTTTGGCTCTGTCTCCTCTTGCTTCAAAGATCAACTACAGATTCCTTTCATGTGGCCTATTTTGCCATAATGATAACACTTTATTTTCCCTCTAGACTTGGATCTGCCTCTTCGCTTGTTATGCCCAAATGGTCTTCTTCTTTTGCTTCGACCCCTGTTCTACGTGACAAGGGCATGTGTATCATTGCCCAAAAAGTCCTTCCTTCGAATTTCTTCATTGAATAGGCTATTTCTTACCATAGCCAACGTGACTTTTCCTTTTGAGGATGAATTTCGAGAGACACCAGAAGTGTTCAAGCATGCGGTAATAGGCAAATGCTTAAGCATGCTGGGTCTCATCATCAAGGCGGACACGCAGCTGATAACTCGTGATCATTCCTTGAAATCATTCGGATGTTCGACAATTGATTGAACTACGCCAGGCTTCAAATTCATCGGCTTCCGCATCGAAAATCTTTGCTTGTGCATTCTTTTGTCTCATTCATGTTTTCCAGTTCTTAGAAAGAGTGTGGGGATGTCTCTTTGCGATATGATTCTTAGGGGCGATGTCCACCGCACTAATAATGGCACCCAATGTTTTCTTCTTCAACTTCTTCCAATCAGCATCTAACATGTCACTTAACTTGGCATTATCTCCCTCAATAGGATCATATAAATCCTTATAATTGAGGAGATCCTCCGTCATAAGCTTCCATAATGAATAATTTTGTTCTTTATCCAGTTTTAATCCTTGGGACCTAATAACTTTCGGCTATGAATCCACGATTCACGAGCTCGAACCATACTACGGGAAACGATTGTTGGGATTGTAAGTATTTTGGCGGAATATTATAACAAGTAATATTTTGGTGGCTTTGCTAATCCACTGTAATTGTTAGCAACAATTAGGTGGCGATATCAATCCATAGGAAATCAAATGACCACTTGGGTGGCAATGTCAATCCTCGAAATTATAATCAGTTGGATGATTTGTGTCCAATCAAAAAATGTAAATAACTGATTTGGGGAGACTAAATTGATCCATATAATAAAAAGCAACAAATAGGTATTCTGTTAACCTTCGGAAAATGAAAGTGCAATTGGATGACTAAGACAATCTTCAGAGAATACGATGGTAAGATAATAATGACACTTGATATAGCATTAGGTAAAACCCACCGGAGCTAAGAGAGAAACCTCTACGGGGAAAAATCCGAAAAATAATCACTATAAGATGGCGGCACAATATGTCACACACAGATATACTCACAATCCTCTCGGTTTACCTCTCTGATACTCTGCAATGGGTATTGTGTTTCTTACCTCTCCACATTGTGATAACCCGATTGTTTTATGCTTTTATTCTTTTATTTCGTGATTGAAGAAGGATCTCTAGAACTCTTTCTAATCTCTTGGAATGTCCATTTGATTATGTTCCTCGTAACTTATTTATAGGCAAAGGTTTTAATTCTCGAATAAATTTCGTTGATTGAAATGGAAACAATTTCATTGGTTGAAATGGAAACAATTTCATTGGTTGGAACAAAGGCCAATTCTCATCCATACGAATATGAGATAAGCGACATCGAGAAATTTTTCTCTAGAAGGAAATTGCGTTCTTGTTGCATCGGCATTTGGGACGGACCCCGCGGGGCTAGTGGAAATTTGGATTGGAAATTGTTAGCCAGGAGATTGGTTGGCCATCAGCTGGTGGGATTGGGGTGACTCTGGATAATGCAAGGATTTACAATACCAATTTGATTCAGCATGTGAAGGGAGGGACTCCCAAGAGGCCTACAAAGGCCATAGAAACATATGTTTGCATGTTGACGAAACGATAAATCTAGAATTTGAAACATTGGGGTTGTTTCTCCCCAAACAAACAGACTAAGTATCCGATTCTTTTAAGATCCCCAACACAACTCAAATAGTTTATTCGATTTTGTAGCTTTGGTTTGTCACATTAATTTATACATATCATAAGTCTAATTATGTGGGTATAATACTTATACTTGGTTGAGACAATGAGGTGAGTCTAAACACATGCTTTAGTGTCTAAATGATGACTCTAAAACCCCATAGCATTCCTAGAATTTAAGACCCTACTAATCTGAGCCGAATTTGAGGATGTGAAACCCCAAAATTGGAGAAGCATTGGGGCTTTCTAACTAACAAACAGCCTGTAACCAACCAATTTCAACCAAAAGAAGCAAAATTAATTGCAGTGGAGGACCAAGGGGGAGGAGACTTTCTCATTTGGAATAGGGTCCGTCCCCAATTCTTCAAGATACCCTTATAGAGTCTGCAAAACGCTACATTGTTGTTACCATGCCATAATAGAAGGTAAACAGTCTCAAACAAAGGAGTATACATTGCCTTAATAATCTTTGGGTCAATTTTCTTTTCTTGTTTTTTATTTTTTAAAGTCAAACGTAGACTACCACTATTGAAGGATCCCTTTTTCAGCAAATCTCCAAACGAATTTAGAATTATAAAGCATCTATGCGGGATTTGCTTATATATCAAAAAATTACGATTGGTAAAGAGCTGCGATAACAACATGACTAGTACTTAATAATATGAATCTATGGCAGAAACCTCCACTTTGAATTGGTAGTATTTTTACTTACATTAATTACCGACCTCAAGTAGTGAAAGACTTTGGAAATTACTAAAATCTGATATACCTTCCAATTTCATTTGCTGAATGATGACTTATGCTGTGTCAGGTCAAAAAGTCTAGCGTTTTAGGCGACACCGACCTTATCAGTTTTAAATGAAATAGGGGTCCTCCTCCTCCTCACATGTTTTGCCAATTGGGGTCAAGGTTGTTGGGAAAATTACACAATTCCCTATCTTCCAGATTTATGAGAGGAGTATGAATAAATAGATCAAGCGACACACAATATTTACGTGGTTAAACTCTTGCCTACTCCACGGTACATTGTGATCTTTTATTAAAGGAGAAGAAATATAGTGTTTACAACGCTCAAGAAAATTGCTCTCAATTTTTTCCTCTCTCATCAACTCTCTTCCTTCACCCTACTCTCTCTTCCATTTTAAGTTATTGTGGGATATTAAGCAGGATGGGATCATTACAAATGAGGAAGATATAGGTTTATAATAGGAAGATTATAATGGCTATTCGATATTGTAATGTAGTCGATAGTATATTATGAATTGTCTGATAGTAGACCACCTTTTCAATAGTATAGCCATACCATTCAATAGTATAGCCATCATTCCAATAATTGGGCTACCATTTGATAGTATAGCCACCATTCCAATAGTATAGCCACCATTCTAATAGTGAGCCATAATTCCAACAATCTCCCACTTGAAGAATGATTTCAATCTGTCTTCACACCTTGATCAATGCAGCAGGTCCTCCCCGATCTTGGTACTATTTCAAGGCGTTTGGTGAACCTAACAGTTTATCAATGGTCACGGTCTTTGCTGGCTTCTGTAATAGCGACATATTCTGCTTCAGTTGTGGAGAGAGCAACTATCTTCTGCAATTGAGAACCCCAACTCACTGCAGTACCTCATAGAGTATAGACATACCACATGGTGCTCCTTTTTGATGTCAACATTTCACTTCATCGGCTATGCACTAACGGCTTTGTTAGTATCGTATCTCCACCTTTGAAACAAAGTGCTTTGCCCGTAGATATCTGAGGATCCATTTGACCGCTTCCCAGTGTAACTGGCTTGGATTATTCATGTACCTGCTAACAGCTCCCACTACTTGGGCAATATCTAGTCTTTTCTTGAACGAGAAGGGTGAGTTACAGCATGAATATGGTGTCATCGCACTCCATTGCCAACCTCCTCGCTGCGGAATTGTTGTCACAACACGCCGTCGACCTCACGGAGTCTTGCGTAAAACTGTTCCCGCTGTCCATGATCGTCACGGTCCTTCCTCGAAGGTCTCATTCGCATCAACCACAAGCTCTCCCCAATCCACCACGAGTCGGATCCGGGGTGTACTTCTGGAGTATGGAGACATGGAATACCACGTGCACACTCGACAAACTCAGTGGTAGCGCCAACAGGAGGGGGAGAAGATGTCTCTGCAAATACCCACCTGTGATCACCAAGCTATCACACCTACTTTTTCGACCCAACGTGTGCGATCTAGCAGTGCTAGACGAAGCCTTCTCACGATCAATCCTTTCTCATGGGATTGTCCTCGACTTTCTTATAGTCGCTCCATCACATGTCGAACGCCTAAATCTCGTAAGGCACCGACCCGCTTAACCCTACAGCGTATCTTCTCAACACTGCTCTTGTTTGGCACATATCGTGCCTCCTTAAGCCTGGATTACTAACTCACGCAGCGCTCTGTAACAAGTACCTCTTGGGTGCGCTGCTTGACTCACGAGTGCGATCCTCAGGAGCGCCATCTGTAAACGACACAATTCTCTCAGCACTTTGAAGGTCCGTATGTGGCCCTCTAGCATACTCATTGCGTAGCCCACAAGGCACACAAGCCGCCGGGTGCATTCGCTCACACCTCTTGCACTCCACAGGGTGTCTCTGTTGGCGTTAAACACGGCCCAGACCGTGCCGCGCGACTCTGCCTTCGTGCTCGGCCAAGACTCATTACAAGGCGTGATACTTCAGACGTCTCAATCACTTTCGGCACCACTACTTAGTGCATGTCTCCTTTCAAGCACTACTGACCCTCCTCTTACCGACATCTCTCATCCTTGCGACCCTTCTACAGTAGAAGGTAGGAACTCCTACGTCAGGGTTCCTACTTTCCTCATGGCTATCATCCAGATACTGTTCAAATAACATGCCAAGTCGTGCCCTCAACTACATATAGGCGACATACGTCGACACAATCCACATGGCATCCCAGAAATATACCCTAGCGGTTTCGGACTTGTTTAGGAGTATTTTGTAAGCCTAATTTGGTTGTTTCATCGGTTAAATACGGCTTAGAAGCTTGAGGGCAGGAAAGTTGCCTTAAAACAGGACAAAATTATAAATTGTCCAAAGAGGGACTTAAAAGTCATAAGTTACAAGATTTGAGGCCAAAATGAAATAAAGGAAAAATTGAAATACAAATGGCTAAGAGTAGAAGGGCTTAAAAGCAAATAGAGGAACTTAAAGTCAAAAATGAGTTTTCTTGATTTGGCCAAACATGGCCTTAATAAACATGAGATTTAAAGACCAAATTGGTCTCAATTGAGGGAGAGAAAAACGTAGAGAGAGAGGGGAGAGCAAAAGGAGAAAAGAAGAGAAGAGGAAGAAGAAGAAGAGGAAGAGGAGAAGAAGAGCAAGCAAAGCCAAATTAAGGTATGGAACTTGGATTTTGGTATGGAACTAATCTTGGTATAGATCATATGGAGTTTGTATGATTATTAGTTGTCTCCAACCTAGGGTTTTGTTAGGGTTTCTTCCTAACCCAATAATTATAGAAAGTAAAGTGGATAAAACCATAAAGAGTACAAGCAAAGTATAGAATCCTCCCTTTAAGGATGAATTCATAGTTAATAGTAAGTAAATTAGTTAGGGTTTAGAACAAACCCTAACTAATCATCATGTTTGGTTGTTGTGTATGGGTCTTAACCCATATGTAGGGTTTGTGTTGGAAATTCATGGAAGATTTTGAAGAAATATATGTAATTGAGAGATGAATTGAATAGAAAAGAGATTCCAAAGTGAATTTGAAATGGTTTTGATGTGTGTTTGAAGGGTAGAGTTGATTGGATATCAAAACATGGAAAAATAGGTGAAAAATACACATTCTGGGCACTTTTCGGAGAGTTCTACCGGTAGAAGTTAAGTTCTACCGGTACAACTTTGATTCTGGTCGATTTTGGCCAAGTTCTACCGGTAGAAGTTAAGTTCTACCGGTACAACTTGTTCTGGTTTCAGTTTTGACCAGTTTTCGTATTTTGGCCATAACTTGCTCATTTCTTATCCGATTTGAGTGATTCAAGTGGCCACTTAAAATAGACTTCAAGGAGAACCAAACTTAAAGAGAAAGTATTGTCAAATTCTGGCTCTAAGTGGTCGAAAAATTCACTCTAAGTGGGGCTATGTGCAAGCCCATTTCCTGCACCTGTTAATCATAGAATAGTCCGAGTTGTTTTTCAGGCGTAACTTTGAGTTCAGTTACTCGAATTGGGTGATTCAGTTGGGGCGAACCCTTAGCACCTTAACACTAAATGAGTATAAGGACTTGCAGAGAGTCAAAATATGAATTTAAGACCCTGGAAAAATAGGTAATACAAACTGTCACTAGAAATCGGCCAAAATGACTAGTTGGCATAAAAAATGCCATAACTTTAGTTTTGGATGATCAGGTGGATTGATTCCAATTCTTAAATAAACTAGATTCATAAAGGAATGAGAATATATGAATGAGGTGTGATCTCATAGACATCATACTTCATAAGTATATGAAGTGCTATATGTAATAGCCATGAAACAAGGAAAATATAGAAAATGCAATATGTATAGATGGGTTCATAAAACATGAAGATATTATTATGAATATAGGATATGTTATAAGATATGATAGGTATAAGTTATAAGATGATAGGATATGTCATAAGATTACTTGATGGCCTACGATTACCGAATGATAGGCACATATGAATATAAGAGTATACAATGTGAACATATGATTGTCATGCATAAACAAATAGATGGAACATGATAGAAATATAGAAAGTATGAATGATAAAGACATGTGATGTCGTAAGCGATGGGAGAAATATGATAGTTATACGAAATGAATAAAATGGAACATACTTTAAGACATATGATAGAAAGGCGTAAATCTTGAAACGATAGAGATAAGCAAAGATGACAAACGTTAGAATGAGAACATGTACATAAATGATGTGTACATATATGAAAATGTGAATGAGTAAAGCCATGATAGGAATATAGAAAGTAAAGAATAATAAACATAGATAGAAATGTATAAATGATATAAAGAGGTTATGAATATAGAAAGTTATATATGAATATATGAATACAAGAGTGCATAGATGCATTCATGAAATGGTGATGTATAAAACTAAATGATAGAAAAAGATATGAATATATGTATTATGTAGATATATGAGAACCAATACAAACATGGTATATAGAGAAACTTAATACAAGAGTAAAGTAATGATAGTATATATGCATAAGCAAATATGATAACAATAGTTATTCATGCTTATGAGATAAGTGCGTAAAATAATAAAGTCGATCACCGCAGACCGGGTAGTAGGGATAGATGTGCAGCCTATGTGTGGAAGATACAGCTTGCTGCAAGATATTCATAGACAGATATCGAGGCCCCGCTTTTGTCGATGATATAGATCCCGTTTGATCAAAAATCATGTCACCACAGACAGAGATCACCTCGCCGCACATGATAATACCTTCCTGCACCGATAGCATATGACATGTCATCGCTCAGATAAAGATATACTCTTCTGGGTATTATCAGACAGATCACCGCTCAGATAAAGGATAGTACCTTCTGCACATAGTTTCCCGCATCCGCCGTAAGGTATTTGGTGCATATGAAACCAAAAAGGAAATATATGTATGTGGTAAGATATGACCCGATATGAGAAGCATAGCACTGCTATGCGATGAAAGTATAGACAATTACAAGAACAAGAAGTACATTATAACTTGATATGAAAATAAGTATATAAACACAAGAAAAGTAATGAAAGTATACGAAAGCACAAAGTATATGATATAGAATATGAACGTTCATAGTACAAGTATGAATATGTATGTGAAAAGTGAGATGCAACCTATGTCAAAGACATGAATAGAGACCTCATCACCACAAACATGAAAAGACTAGAGACGAAAAGTAAAAGACATACAAGGAAAGGAATGCATATAAAAACTATAAGAATGTAGATAAAAACGTATGTGATAGTATAAGATAGGTTATATATATAATAGACATGAAAGCATAGGAAACTCAGAAAGAAATACAGCAAGAACAGATGAAATGGATCAAGTATACGTATATAAGCAAGTGACAAGAAATAAGCCAAGTATTTGTGATAGATAAAGAAATGATATGATATAATATTAGTACAAAGAATGCAATAAACTATAGAACCCGAAAGATGGAAAAGACATAGACTAGAGACATATGTAACCCTGGCAAAGAATAGAACATTGAAAAGACATATAAATGTTCTGAAAGCATTTAGTCACAAAGACAAGTATAAGAATATAGTACCAATTAGGAATACAGAAAAGTATAAATAAAGGAGATGCTAAAGACATAGAACATGTAATAGAAAAGATTGACATGCAATAGAACATCGATGATAAGGGAAGTACGCGAGAAATATGTTTGTGAGATATGTATAATGCATATGTATGCTTCTCGTACGCTTATCGGGTATGTCCATGCTTATGTTCCCAATTAAGCCGCAGTTTCTAGCACGTGTTCAACCGTGTGGTAGGTGGTCAGAGCAGTAAGACAAGGCTAGAGGACAGATATTCCACATCGCAGCGGTGCCGACTAGACAGTGTTCATCGCCACGCTCTGGGCACCCAAGTTTTGTAATAGTAAAATTGTAATAGCACAAGTAAAGGACTCAGATACGTGTACATTGGTGATGGACACCACCGCAGTAGTTCTTTGTATGGTGTACAAATGGATTTTGTTATTAATAAATTGTTCAGGTCAACTACACAGGCAGCGGTGCAATGCCTCCCGAGAAAGAGCCAGTCAATGAGAGTCCCAAGAAAGTATATAGTATAGCATAGATAGCATCACGCCCGACCCTCTCAGCTCTGGGATCCGCCCAACCTGGGCCGGGCCGGACCCGGCGTGACAAACCCATCCGCCTCTCGTAGAGGAACCGTGTCTTTCACCGGCCGACCGGGTTTCGCCCCGCCTCAGCCCACTGCAGTTTTTCTGTCGCCCGCGCATCCACCAATCTTCTCTGAGGTGTCCCTGATCAAATCCGGACCCGTGGAGGGTCTCTCTCCCACCTCCATCCAACAAACAGAAGATCTACATGGCCTCCCATACAAAGCCTCATAGGGCGTCATCTCAGAGACCACCTAATAACCGTGCTGTCAGAGGCGAAGAACTCCTCATTAAGGGCAAGTGCTCATCTCAACCACCCTCAAGTCCGTGGACGATGCTCACTGGGCCGCATGTCCTCCAAACCCGGATACCCTCTGACCGCCCCCGTCCGTCTACTCTGAGATGAAACACTATGCTCATCCTCATCCGTGTCCTCATGGCCTCTCCGAAACTCCTCCAAACTCGAGCCGTGAACCCGGATTCCGATCCGATATGCGATAGAGACCGACACTCCATATAACCGCATAATTTCGTAAATACAACTCGCTGGGAATCCTCAAATGTGAAGGTCATCCGTATTACAAGAAATGTGTTGACTCGTGAGTTTGGTCCACACAACCCACACCGCACATGCCCCTGGGCGATGTCCATGGAAAGTAACAAAGTCCATCGCGGATGTTCCACTTCACTCCGCTTACCTCCAAAGCCCTGAGTAGCCCCGCTGGGCCTCTGTTCGCCACTGCTTAACACGATAGACTTCCTCCGTACAAAGTCCTTAACGTGCTCTTCATTTCGCTCCAAAGAAGTATCGGGCAACATAGATCGTTATATTATCTTCATGCCACCCGGATGTACCGTAAAATCGAGCAATGAAACTCCCTTGCATCTCATCTCAACTCTACTAACTGAGAACCAACATCTGGCCCCCCACACTCGAAGACTACCATCTCAGGTGAACTGCCCAAATTTCGTCACCAGATCTAACTGCATCTTATCCCCAAGATGGACGATATCTCGTGTCTCAAATTCTAGGACTCGATAACTCTCGCTCAGTATGAAAAGCATAAACCACTAAACTCCTTAAAATAATTCGAGTTCCACCGTAGTGTTCATCCGTCCGACAACCCCGAGCATGACTCGAGGGCGCCTGCCCATTCAGACGAACCCAAAGGCATCCTCCATCGTCTCTCACTTTTCTCGATATGGCACCGGAAGTGCTTTCCTCTTAGACATTCCTGTCAAATGCGACCATCGCATAGAAAGCACTTCGCCTTGGCGACCCTGCTGCTCTCAAGGCCAGCTTTATCTTTCCTGGGGTTGTAGGACACTCGCCTTCCCATGCCGGGCAAGACTACGAGGTATCTCTTCTCCCCATCCGTCTCGCAGCCTCGTCTTCTCTCAACCCCGGGGACACCTTCTCCCCACCCGAGCCGTGGCTAACCTCGAGCCCTCGTCATTATAAGACATGCTTTCCTCAGAATCCATCAAGGATTCATGACCATGGCATCCTATTTCCATCGAACGCGGTGGCTTTGGCACCTCCACCCCTGTGCCTCGTGGAGTGGCTATAACCCGAGCCAACAATGTCATTTTATAAATGGCCACCCTTTGCCTCAAATCTTCTTCATGCTCGGGTCAGACCTCCACCCTTGACTCCAAGCTAGCGAGCATACTCAAGACCCTGTCTTGAAAAGTCACGAACTCCTCGTGTGACACCGCATGAATCGATGAGCTTTCCATCCCCTCTTGAAGGTCTTGGATCTACACCTTGAGATCCTCCACGGCCTTCTCCATACTTTGCTCCAAAAGGTCCATCCCTCCTCAAGCTTGCTGGCATCTAACTCTGTACTCGACGACCGTCCTCAAGGCTGGGAATGGCATCACAAGACGGTCCTTCCTACCCTCGTAGAAGGACCCGTAGTCCCACCCCAAACTTCTGCTCGCCACCTTCCTCCATACGAGCCGCCATCGCTCCTCTCGATCCGAACCTCCTAATCGCTTTACTATCTGCTTTAACCACCGCGGTATTAAATAACAAACCGAACCGCGACAAATTTCACTACTCAAAATTCACTATTTATGTGAATAGTAACCTCGCCTAAAATTGATTAAAAATAAGGCTCAAGAAATATTCTCTTTCTCTGATGTGGAAAGGGTCACCAATGTCAGTAGAAACTAATCGAGCATACTAAGAATATCCTAGTCCCTATAACCAAAGCTCTGATACCAGTTGTTGGGAAAATTACATAATTCCCTATCTTCTAGATTTATGAGAGGAGTATGAATAAATATCAAACGTATTAATAATATTTACGTGGTTCGGCAATAAACTTGCCTACTCCCTTTCACTACTGTGACATCTTCACTGTGCCAGGTTAAATATGTTGTTTACACCACTCCAGTTAAAATCGCTTCCTAATTTTCTCTCACTCAACTCTCTTCCTTCACCCTACTCCCTTTCCTTCCATTTAGAGATGTGTGATGCGTGGATGGATATCACATAAACGGCGTAAGAGATGAGCTTTATATATAAGATTATACCTAATTATTTCAATAAGATAAATTAATTATTCCATAAGATAAATCACCATTCCAATAATTAGCCCACCTTTCAATAAGATAAATCACCTATTCTAATAAGAGTGTCACCATTCAAATAGCGGAATGATAATTCCAACAATAAAGGTCGCGCTCCTTCCTCCTCTCATTTTTACGTTAGCTGAAGATCTATGAATCTTCTCCAGAAAGCAAAATCAGTTTCTTTTTTCCCTTTCTAATTCTTTTTCATATGCCAGTGTTCTGATGTTCTGATTTTCATGGGAGTGTTTTGAACAACGTTCAGACACTATCCAGCTTAGAGAGGCAACTGTAATAGCAGTGATCGTTTCAGAAAGTTTCCACCAGAAGAGGTGTAGAAAGATCCAAGACTTCTGAAAGGGGGAGAAATCAATCTCAAGAAAGCAACCTGCAGAATTGCGTTTAGGCTCGAGCTGGTTGTGGGAATGGATCCCAATTGCAAGGCTTGATCCACTCCACAAAAGGAAGCTAACTTTTAGTGTTCGATATTTCAGATTTCTTCTCCTTTTTTTCCATGGCTGTCACCTTATGTCAGAAGGCTTCTGGAAGAATGACCAAAGTTCTGCTACTTCTTGGGCTGCTAATGACCACCCTACACCTTACAGGTTTGTCCCTCTTTCCTTGCGTCTTGTCTGTGAGGCTTTATGACTTCAATCCGTATGATAAAGATCGGTATCTCTTCGAGAAATCCGTTGTCGCCTATCTGAGATTCTATATATGCTTTGTACTGATCTTGATTAATTAATGTCATCCCCTGTTACTAACTTACTAGCTAATTACTTTTTGATATTTAATCTTGGCATGGCCATTGGCCCAATATATATACATGAGTGGTTGGTCTTTGAAATTCATGATTTTTGGTAAATCTATGTCCAGATGCCCAAATAGGAGTGTGTTATGGAACGTTGGGCGACAACCTGCCGCCACCAGAAGAGGTTGAGGAGCTCTACAGCCAGAACAACATCCAAAGAATGAGACTCTATAATCCAAACCCAGCTGCTCTGCAGGCCCTTGGATCAGCAGGCTCCAACATTCAGCTCATGCTGGGCGTCCCAAACGACGCCCTCCAAAATATTGCAGCCAGCCAAGGCAATGCAAATAAATGGGTGGAAACCTATGTAACGAACTACACTAAGGTCAAATTTCGATACATTGCAGTTGGGAATGAAGCGAGTCTGTCAAGCTCCTTAGCCCAGTTTCTTCTCCCTGCCATGAAAAATATCAACAATGCAATTTCCACAGCTGGCCTAGACAATCAAATCAAGGTATCAACTGCCTTTGAAACTGGAGTGTTAGGCACATCCTATCCTCCGTCGGTAGGCTCCTTCCAGAGTGAAGCCCGTTCATTTCTTGATCCCATCATCAGTTTCTTAGCGGAAAACGGTGCCCCACTGCTGGTTACCATCTACCCTTACTTCAGTTACAGTGGTAATTCCCAAGACATCAGCCTGGACTATGCTCTTTTTACGGCTAATAAGGTTATGGTGCAAGATGGGCAACTTGAGTACCGAAATCTTTTTGATTCCATGGTGGATGCAGTTTACTCCGCGCTTGAGGAGGCTGGTGGGGATTCGATGGACATTGTTGTGTCGGAGAGTGGTTGGCCTTCAGCTGGTGGAACTGGAGCGACTCTGGATAATGCCAGGATTTATAATACCAATTTGATTCAGCATGTGAAGGGAGGGACTCCCAAGAGGCCTGCAAAGGCCATAGAAACCTATGTTTGCCATGTTTGACGAGAACAATAAATCCCCAGAACTTGAGAAACATTGGGGGCTGTTTCTCCCAAACAAACAGTCCAAGTACCCATTGCTTTGTAGGATCCCCACTGCCACTCAAATTGTTTTCTCAATTGAGTAGAAGTAGCTGAACTTCATACATCACATTTATACTATCTAAATTTGGTGTAATTTGAATCTGAAATTGTTAGTTATTTGAGAAGTCGGGCACACATGACGTTGTTCGACCGTTTCTTTATTGAAAAAGGGGAAACGTGGTTTTGAAATGTGAATGTGAAGATGTTGCACGACCAAGTGTCATGTCTAGTCATTTGATTTTATTTTTTCAAAAGAAGTGAGAAAAGATTAACCAACAAAAAAATATCTCTTTTTATGACAATTCTGTATTTTCGGCCATCCATTCTCTACAACTAAGGGGGATTTATGTTTTTTTACTAAATACGGAATATAACTTTTATTTAGTTGAATATTGAATAACGCCTAATAACATTAAGTATGAAGTTATTTGTTTTTTATATGTTTAAAATTAACATCTTAATTAATCAGGAAAACAATTTGTTTAACTTTATTCTTATGATAAAATGAAAAATATTTATATAATATATGTATAACATCTTAACATATTAATAAAAAATGATAAAAAAAATTATTATTACCATTTTTAAAACATTTTGACTTATCTTTATATTTTTAAATATGTTTTAAAAATAATTTTAATGTTTAATATGTTATTTTTAATTATTTTACTTTGTATAATTATTTTTAAAGCAATTGTTAGAAACAAATAAAAATAACCTAAAATAATTACAAAATATTTTATTAATATCATATTTTCTATTCTTAATAATAAGAAGCAAAAGTATACTCTACAGAATGTGTATTCCTAATTGTTTTATTTTAAAGATAAAAAATATAGTAAAAATAATTATCAAACAAACACTTATTTTCTCTTTTATCCCTCAATATTCTTCGTAATCAAGCAAAAAATGTTTACTTTTCTCCTGTACCAGAGCGAGAAGTTTTGTTTGTTACATCATACATGTGGAGTTTGAAATCGTGAAGTTAACATTAGCTTTGTTTGAAACCGGGAAAGAATTAGAAAAATAATAAAGAAAATAATTTTTTTATGTTTAATTTTATTATGAAAAAAATAAAATGTAATTTAAATTCCTTAAAAAATTTACATATTTTTAAACTTTTTAATCTTATAGAACATAGATAAATAAATAAAATGAGCTTAATAAACGTATAACATTCATTTATTAAGTTTAAATCTATATTTTTATTTTCCTTTCATCTTTTTTTAAGTATTCTTTGGGTTCCAAACTATGTGTAAAGACTATTAAATACAATTGTTTTAAAAAACTGACCGTTCCCTTTTTGTTTGCAAAAAATAGGTTCAATAAATAATTAATCTAACAACAAATCCAACCAAACAAATAATAAATCAAAAGGCAATAATTTTCACATCCAAAACTTTCAAATGAAAAGGGTAAAAAAACAAAGGACCTATAAATCACTTAAATTTTCATTATTTTATTACAATAATAATTCGCTATAATGCTTATTCTCTAACAAGTATACTAGAAGCTCATAATAATCATATATCAAGAATATCATTTTTTGAATACCAAAACAACAAACATCATCCCAATGATAAATAAATAAAAAAATAAAATAAAAAATATTTTACCAAATTGTGGAATAACCAAATAGGCATTACAGAGAGATAACCAAGAATTAAAACTATCGGGATTGAAAAGACCTTTACAAAAGTCAGCACAAGTAAATTTAAACCAAAAGTTATTCGACCTTCCATCTTATAAAATATCAAAACCCGAAACCCTTTCTCCTTTCTTTCACTCTAAGCCTTCCCTGTTTTGTTCTTCTTTCCTACTGCTACTCGACACTCTTTCTCTCTTTTGAATCATATGCTTTTTCCTTTTCTTTTTTTTTTTTTTTTGAAAAAAAAAAATCAAGCAATGGCTTAGCTCATTGGTCCAGCCCACACAAAAGGGCGGACCCAACACAAACTGAAACGAAATGAAATTAACATAAGTTTCATTTAAATGATAATGAAATTTCATTTTCCATCTCTCCAAAGTCCATCGCCGCCAGTATGGCAGATATTGGAAGCAATTGGACTCCCACTATGACGTGTTGAAGACTAATAGTCCATGGCAGGCAGGCACACATCCACTACTGAGTACTGATGAAGATATAAGCCAATCGCCAAGTCTATATTCCAGCTACCTGCTGACTTCATAAAAACCATTATTAATACAGCATTCCGATGTCATTTGTTCAAGCCTTGGTCGAAATAAGATTTGAGAGATAACCAACCCACACAGGCCACAATTAATCAACTACACAAACATATCTTATCAAGCTGAACTTCATTTTTCAGATTGAAATAGATTCTTTAGTTTCGGTGCGAAAGTGAAAGCCACTTGGAATGAACAAACCCGGAAGTACTGTTCCTCCACGGTAGGATGGTGGAGGTCCGACTGAATGCGTTGATTTACATGCATCGAGTGCTTGACTCGACAGGAGGGCCGACTAAGCAATTAGCGAGTCAGTAAATGCAATGGCTACAACAGCTCGATTTGAAGACCCCTCTCTCTCTCTCTCTCTCTCTCTCTATAAAATGGGAGTTGAAATTGGAGTATCTGCAACCCACTTTTAAGCTCAGTTTTTCTTTGCCTTTAGCTCTTTCTCAATGGCTACTGCATTACATTCCCGCAGCTCCATGGCTGTGGCAATGCAACTATTTGGCCTTCTGCTTGCTACCTTCCAAATGACAGGTTCTTTCTGTTTTCCTTGTTGAATGATTGGATATTCATCAGCTTACCTTGTTAATGCTGATTTTGATTATCCTTGTTAGTCTGGAATATAGATCCCTACATTCTCACGTTATTGCTCCTGTCTCAATTGTTTTAATTTACTTTGTGTTGGAGATGGATGACCCCAATTCTATTCAACGTACTCTATGAGTTTCTACGATAAACATCGCCCACCTTTAGATCTTAATGAGAGATACCTAAATTAACTTACAAGCTCACTATTGTTTTCATTTATTGGGTTATATGGGTTTGTCTAGTTTTTCTTTGATGCCTATAAATACATAATGTAGTTATAAGTTTTACTGTGTTTTGGAGCTATTGGGGAGTATTTTAAGTTTTTGTGATTATTTTTCCTAATTGTGGTAATGTTTCAATTTTGTACCCATAAATAAAATAGTAGATTTCTCCTTTCCATAATTTACCCGTTTTAGGATTTTTACGTAAATCGATATGTTATTGTTCATGCAACTATGATAAAATTGTTGAAAACTTAATCAGTTAACTAATCGTAGATAATGAAAGCAAAATGCCGTGAATATAACACTTCAACCATTGTAAGAACAAAACAAAAACTCTGGAAAACTAAACCAAATTGCTGAATCGTTAAACTAAAATCAAATCATTTTTTATTTTCTAAAACCCTTTCTCAAACAAACACAAGAATCGTTTCAGATTTTTAAAGAGTTTGGGTGGACCCAACGCCAGCGTTGTTTCTTCTTTATATGGGTACTGTGCCATCACAGTCTTTCCTCGAAGAGTTTAAAGCGTGAAATGTTATAGATATTCAATTTGAATTTAAAATTCAAATCGATATGAACCATTCTAATATTCTCCCACTTTACCCATACTACAACACCCATTATAATAAAAACTAAATATATAAATCATGATGATAGGTCCTCTTATGAGTAGTATCTTCCATGCATTACAATATACTGTTCCTCAACACAAACTCTGAATCGAATGAATAAACGATAATGCTTGGTCTGCTGGGTCCAAACTTAATGTATATTTCAAAATAATAATAACTGGGAATGTACAAAATCATAGAAGAAATATTAGACTGAATAAAGAGTTTTATTTTAAAATAATGAATGTACGCATAATAAATTAATATATAATAGAAACCAAGTCTCATTTGCACTATATGATCCTTAAAATACTTAGGTGGCATGCCTTTTGGGTTGAAGGATCAATAATCATCAACTCAATGCTAATGTGTTCAATGACCACTTTCACCCTTTAACACGTCGCATTTGCTGAGATTTAATCGCCGATGACGCTTACTCAATTTCCACTTTATTGTTCTGTACCATAAATACTCAGCCTAAGTTATCACAAAGATAAATCCTCAATGGCCTGGGGACATAGAATCCACAATTCTAAGCCCGTATATGAAACCTTTAACCATACACCATGCGAGCTAGCCTCAAACAGATACTAACTCGCCCCATGGCAAGGCGGCAATAAGGTCTGTTTCGCACTCTCCTGACATACCCATCAACACCTTGAAAATATAACCAAACATCGATTTTCGAGAATCAGAGCTGCGCCTTAAGTCCGTGATCTGAGTGTTCAATCACCTCCAAATTATATGTTCGTCTATACATAAGCATGTGTAATCCTTTGTTCTCTTAAAGGTATCTTATCACAATCTTTGGTAAACTTCCAATGGTCAATACTGATTACTCTACATCTTCCTTAATACTCTAACGTAAATGCAATGTCGTCCGTACGCACTGAGCATACATTAGGCTTCCAACAACTGAAGCATATGGAATGTTCTTCATGTGTTCCTATTCGAATCATTTTGTGGCACGATTCAAATCGACCGTCAATTCTTAAATGGTGTGCCAAGCACTCTATGAACAATTTTTCATGTTAACTTAAACTTTATTGGTATAGGTTTTCGAGACAAACCCAAAATGCCTCGAGATCTTTCCCCCTTATATCTTAATGCCAAATTATTACAAGATGCCTCACCCATATCCTTCATATCAAAGTTCTTAGAGAGAAATTGTTTCACCTCATATAACAAATCCTTATCATTGGTTGCAAGCATAATATCATCCACATATAACACAAGAAAACAAATCTTTTACTCTCATCAACACTCCTTCTAATATATACATTGATCCATGATATTCTTCGGTTTAATAAAGAATGACTTTTGCAATTTAATTTCAAATACCA
Organism: Tetrastigma voinierianum; assembly: GCA_016808115.1. Lineage (NCBI taxonomy): Eukaryota > Viridiplantae > Streptophyta > Magnoliopsida > Vitales > Vitaceae > Tetrastigma > Tetrastigma voinierianum. The sequence goes on from JAEQBH010001340.1 coordinate 61,282, forward strand.
TCATGACGCTTGTTTTAATCCATATATGGATTTTTAAGCTTGCAAACTAAATGTTCACTCACTAGAGAAGAATCCTTCGTGTCGTTTCATGTAAACCTCTTCCTCTAGATTAAGGAATGTCGTTTTCACATCCATTTGATGTAAATCAAAGTCAAATGGGCAACTAATACCATGGATTATCCGAAGAGAATCTTTCAGATACAGGAGAAAAGGGTTCCATGTGTCGATTCCTCCCTTTCTGATTGGAATCCTTTAGCAACGAGTTCAGCCTTATGTCTCTCGATGTTGCCCAATGAGTCCTTCTTCGATTTAAAGACTCATTTACATCCAATGGCTTTTATACCATCAGGCAACTCAATGAGATCCCAAACCCTGCTAGATTTAAGAATTCATTTCTTCTATCATGGCACTGTACCATGTGAGTTAGACCCCTAGAACTCACGGCTTTCATGGAAAACGTTCTCTGGATCATTCGCTTCCAATGTTATAGCGTCCAATTTCAGAAGTACACTATATAATTATTAGAATTTGATTTCTAACCTTTGAGATCTTCTTTAATGTTGCTTCATCATTCTTGAAAATTTGTTGATCAACCTCGTCACTAATCGGGTTGCCCAACACCGGAATTTCTTTCATCGCAAAATTGATCTACGTGATCAATATCGCAATATGTGAACTCGAAATGGTTATCTCACACTCTGGGCTGTACTTAAGGTGTGAATGACAATCAATCTATCACTTGGAACCAGGGCTGACCTTCATAATAACCTTCTCATAAACAATGTTCAAACCCATCACCTGATCGATTAAGCCATTCTCAAGAAATTCCTCAGTATTTCTTGATTCCACAATCCTAAAGCATCATGGAGATGGGCAATAAAATATATACCTTGACCTTTCAAAGATATCCAATGAAGTACCCACTAACGGTCCTCAGTCTAGCCTTTGCATTATAAATTTACGGGACGCATCCTCAAACGTGTATATGTTCAGAAACCCGGTTTCCAACCTTGAATGACTCCAAAGGCGTCTTGTGAGATGTCACCTGGGTTGAACTCGATTTAATATATACACAACCGTCTTTAGAGTTTCAGTCCACAAGTATTGAGGTAGTTTTGTATTACTCCTCATACTCCTTAACATGTCCATTAAAGTTCGGTTTCTTATTTCTGCCACACCATTATGATCCGAGAACTGCATAAAGGTAATTAGGCAACAATCCCATTTTCGAAGAAACTTCAAACGCACCAGAGTCATTCCATCTCTCCTCGCGTATTCATAATACTCTCCACCTATATCCGATCTCACGATCATAATATGTTTCGCATTAATTCCCTCTATCACCTTTAAAACCTTTAAAGGCGCCCAAAGCCTAACTTTGAACAAAGTAAGTAGAGATACATATATCCCGAATAATCATCTATGAAGGTGATAAAGTATTTACCATTTGCATCCATGTCAGACAACAAATGTCGTATGTACACCCTATTAGGTTTCAGATTCTCAGACCACTTTTAGACTTGTTGGTTTGCTGTCTTAATGCACTCACAAGTCTCAAAATCAGCAAAATCCAAAGTACTAGCATCCCATCATTAACCAATTTCTTTATTCTGCAATGGAGATGTGTCCCAATCTCCGATGCCATAACATGTAGGATTCCTCATTCATATAACACATCTTTTTTAAATCCAACAAAGAATACGGCTAGAATTATAAGTAAAATCATTTTGTAACTGAATATGGAAAAGACCATCAAACAATGTACCATAACCAATAACTTAGATTTATCGATAAACTCCAACCTAATCAAAAGCTAAAGGAAAATCCTAAAGGCATGTTTTTCCTCGAAATTGAAATTAATTCCTAGGGAAACTTTTGGAACATAAAATGTCTTTTTCCAATTTAAAATGAAATTGTCGCTAATACAAGGTCAGTAAGTGCTTCATAGCTTCAACACGTGAACTCATCTTGGTCGTCGAATAGATGCATTGCTCACTTCCCACCGGCTTCCTTAGGTTTTGCATACCCCACAAGGTATCAGAAACATGGATCAGAGAACTGTAATCATCTCACCACGTGGTTAAGATTAACATTAACCATTAGATTCATAACATACAAAAAAGAAAATCGAAGCACCTTCTTATCAAGTCGTATCTTAAATTTCGAAACCCTTCATGTGTCCCTTCTTCTTACAAAAACACTTTGACTCCTTCTTATGCCCGATCAATGAGGTTCAATATATAAAATCTAATAAATGAAAGCCAGTTCGATACTTCGCAACTCTAACGCCTAAAGTCAGTCAGCTTATATCCTCATGCGCATGATATGATCACGCGACTCCTCTCTTGTCCTGGTGAGTCGTGGATGAAAAATTGCATAATTGGCGTAATTAGCAAAGCAGCCTTGTTAGAAGTTTCAAACAAGCCATCGATGGCTTTCATGGTTCGACTTAGTAATTTGCTCGATTAACCACGAATATTTACGACATCTTGATCTTTATGAACATCATGGAGAGGAGATTGACCTTCTCCCACTTATCATAAAGATAAACAATTTTCTCGCAGCGGTCAGGTTTTTGCAATGGACGTTCCTTTTCCTTATAGCGTAGTCAATATCCATCCATCCCAAATGCGTAATAACTCTTCCTTCCATACCTTATAAATATCATCTCTAATTCGAATATCAAAATTTAAATCGTAAATATTCCGTTGTGCTGGAATAACTGCAAATGTTAAGTATATATGTTCAATGATCAAAGATCGAGGCAAAGATACAATGCTAAGTTTTACCAATGTAATCATGCTTTTAAAAACATAAACCTAGTGACATAAAACTTAATTTCCATAAAGCAAAGTCTTACTCAATTAGATTTAATTAATTTTATGATAAGACTACCAAATCATGTTCCTTTTCCTAATCCGTGTGGGTAAATTAGAAAATATGATTTGATATCTCATCCTAATTAAAAGAATATAATAAAAATTCCTGTGGGATGAGATTTATCACATTCCATATGATTTAATTACAATTAATGTGATCTTAGTCTAATAATACATAATTTTAACCAACCAAGGATGCTATGGCTAGTTCTTAATTAATTAAAATTATATGTATCACCTGACATTATCAAGAAAAACTTTAAGCAATGTGAACAATAAGATTGAGATTATCAATTTTGTATGTAAACTATACACATACAAATAAGCATAGTAAATTAATATAGGAAATTAAATTCCTATATTTTAAACATAAATAGACACCTAATGCCATAAATCTCTATAATATAAATCAACGTGAAAAGAGTAATAACTTCATACTTAGCCTAGTGGTAGAGCACTACCTTGAAGACTATAAGGTCTTGGGATCAAATCCTATTAAGCAACAACAACCTCCCCTTTTGACAAAATTATGAATCCAATGAGCATCCCAGTAGCCCAGGCATTCTGCAAAATTCTCATGCAGACCTTTTTTTCTTTTTCTTTTTTTTAAAGTACAGCTCTTGTTTAAACTTTGTAAGGCCAAGAAAACTGGTTTTTCTACAAAGAAAAAACAGTTTTTTTTTTTTAATATTATTAAATGGTCGCCTTCTTCGTTGGTTCCGTAGGACCTCCATTGTAAAACCAATAAGTGAATCAAAAACTTTATTATTTATGCAATTTGATGTCATAGAAAATCATAAAAATACATTAATTCATATATAAAGGAGATTTAATGCCTATAATAATGGGAAAACTTAAACTAAAAGATCTGCACTTGGAAAAAAAAATCCAATAAAAATCCAGGCTGAAACACTGGCACACAAAATCAAGGCGTAGGTTTGTATGCTCCGATACTAAATGCCAAAACTTAACTACAATCCAATCGATTATATGCTAAGCAAATGTCATAATATACATACCTCCACCCATTGTAAGCACGTAGAAATGTAAACACTGGAAAACTGAAACCAAATTGCTTAAAACTAAGAAACCAAAATTAAATCACTTTTCGTTCTTCTTAACCTTTCAAAACAAACTTGGAGCAGCCGACCGTTTCGTATTTTTCGAAAGAGTTTAGCATCTCCAATGCACCATCCTCCAGCTCTTTCTCCTCCAAAGCCATTTTCTTGGCTCACATAAAGGCTTTTGCCAACTATCTTGGCTAAAGTTTACTAAATGCATGATCCTCTATATTTTGGCTAACCACTTTTTCCTCATTCCAACTAACTACTATTTCATTCTTCCAACAAACTACAAAGATTTGGCTGGTTAGAATTTATGTGGAAACGCCGATTCGATAAACACGCCGGCGCCAATGCATTTCGCTGGGGCACAAAGAAATTTTCATATTTGGTTGTAATTCTTTGCCTCAAATCAAAAATTTACTACAAAAGGCCGATGCATCGAGCACATTATTTCACTTTCTGCCTACAAACTATTCAAGAATCAAAAGGCTTATGCATTGAGATGCTCTTAGACCCAAAATATGCAAAGATTCTTTTATAATGGCACTGTGCCATCACAAGTCTTCTTAAGAGAGTTGCAAGGGTTGGGGAAAAAATTGTTATGGGGAGATCCACTTGAATTTAAAATTAAATTGATATGAACTATTCTAACAAAAAATCATGTGGGTTAAAAAACGGTAAATGTAAGAATATATAATAATAAATTTAGCGATTGGACAAAGGTACTTAGAAACAAATGATTAAACTCTCATTAACATCAAGTTATACATAGATATTTATAATAACCTAGTATAAAAAAATTACACAAATACCCTTATACCATATACCGAGACTTCATCCCCACACCTTCGGCCTATTATTTCATCTCCCCAACGAAAAAAAAAAAGAAAAAGTATGAAGGACAAATGCGTCACTCCACTCCGCTCCTCCGACATCTGCCCATATTTTTCTCCCTAAATATAAGCCATGTGCTACAACACTATATTCTTGTTTTGGTCTTTTATTTCTTATTGCCTATTTTCATTTTCCATTTTTTTTTAATCTTTTAACACTTTCAACTTTCAAGGGGCTTAATTACTAACACTTTTTTTTCTTTTTTTAACACTTGCAGATGGAAACACTGGAGTTTACATGGACTGCTAGGGAACAACTTACCACCACCCAGCGAAGTTATAGATCTCTACAAAAGAAACAACATCCAGAGAATGAGGATTTACGCACCCGTCCCGGACGTCCTCCAAGCCCTGGGAGGCTCCAATATTGAGCTCATGGTTGGTGTAGCGAATAAAGATCTTACAACCTTGTTACCAACATGGGCGCCGTATGCCTGGGTCCAAAACAACGTTAGAAACTACCCAAATGTCAATTCGATACATAGCTGTTTGAAATGATAAATCCTCCGGCATGGAAGCAAATTATCTGTTAGGGGCCAGAAGAACATTCAATGAGCAATTTCAGGCCGGACTTGGCTACCAAATCAAAGCCCCCACTCCCTTCAGTGCAGGAGGCTTGAGAATCCTACCTCCATCCAGAGGCTCTTTCAGATCCGATTATGGATGGTTTATCAATCCAATCGTCACCTTCCAGTGAGACTGAAGCCCCTTTTTTTTCTTGAACACGTACCCTTATTTCAGTTACATTTATAATACCCAATACATCAGACTTGAATATGCTCTTTCACATCTCCTGGAACAGTGGTCCAAGATGGTCAGGTTTGGGTACCAAAATTCATTTGATGCGATATTGGATGCTGGTTACTCAGCTCTGAGAGGGCCGGTGGTGGTTCTTTGGAAATTGTCGTGACTGAGACTGGTTGGCCGTCGGCCGGTGGGACTGCTACAACAAGGCAGAATGCTAGGACTTACTATATAAATTTGCTTAGACATGTGGAGGGAGGAAGTCCAAAGAGACCAGGAAGACCTATACAGACATACATATTTGCCATGTTTAATGAGAACCAGAAAGACCCTGAATACGAGAAACATCAGACTCTTTTTCCAATAAACCTCTAAATGGGAGGAGTCAATAGAGTTACAATTTTAATTATGGTGAAGTTTATTCAAACTGACAATGCAAGACCTTTATGTAACTGAAAGAATAGGCACTACAAGAAACATAAGTTCACAAATAATGTTAGTTTAAATGGAAAACTGTTCATTGCCGCCTACCCGTACGCTTCCATATTTATATTCCTCTCTTTTCCTTTTAATTTTCCATCAGCCAAATGTGATCACATTATTATAATTGATTTAGAATCATTTTAGGATAAATATGTACCATATCTATAGGATTACCCAATTTAAGTTTCACAAAGACCTGGTTAATTCTCCAAAGATAAATTCCACTCCATATTTAGTCAATCCCCAATCACCCAAACTGTGGTTGTTTATTCCATTTCTTCACTATGCAAATAAGAAGAGATCCAGTCTCCCAGTTTACTGGGCTCCTCATGTTCGAGCAGGTTTAATCCCGCTTCCCTTCTTCCATCTTCATTTATGCCTAAATACTGGCCCAAATATTGAATGGCTACTAACTCATCCTCCTCTTCTTCCTCGATGTCATCATTTCATCGCCTTCATCCTCTCATCAGAAACCTCTCAAACCTGAAGACATCTTCCAATCAGCCATTAACCCGAACCCAATTTCACAAAGGCAATTATTTAAGCGCCTTTATTGTTGGTAAGAAACGTGAAAAACCTTCTGGACGCGACCCGTGAAAGATTCGATCATATGACGGAGATGCGACAATTTTTTTATACATATAGTCTTTGCATGTCCAAATAATTTAACAAATCCGAATAAAGGTAGATGGTTCATCACAAAGGTTGCTTCAGACAGTGGTCATGAAGTATCAAGGATCTTACTCAACTCACCCTCCTTGTCCCTAACTTGATTGTAATCTATTATCAATTAGGGGTAAACTCAAGGAAAAGAGGTATTACTAATTTTTCCTCTACTCACTGTGAATTTCAGGATTTGGATTCGGGGAAGACGATTGGCAATGCCGAGAATGCCTGACTCTACATCCTTAAGGAGCACCACGATCCACAAGAACAACCTCAAATGGCGCTATGGTAATTCTTTTCGGGCCCCATGTCAAAATAACGATAGTGAAATTATGTTGTGGCACTATCGTCAGTCATCCTAATGCGTATTCTAAGCATTTATTTCCTTCACTATTTAATAAAAATCCAAAATCCTTGAGGAATCACACTATCAAAGAAATGGCCTCATTTTCCCATTCAACCCTATAAAGCCGCCTAGTCCATTCTCAATGATTCATACGATATCCTGTCCTACAAGAATAAAAAATGTGACCTGCATTTTAGGTGGTTTGTCCTATCTATGATGATCACACTAGATTAACGTGGGTATTCCTCATGAAAGAAAAATCCAAATGTGTCAATTTCAAAAATTTCAAAAATATGATCTGCACTCCACCCAATCAAAAATACAATTCCCAAAGTCCGATAATGTTAGGATTACCTAACTCCATTCTGTGGAGAATTTCTAGCAAAAGAAGGGATACCACTTTAAGTTCTGTGTTGATACCCTACAACAAAACCACAATAGTCGAAAGGAAAATAGGCATTTGTTAGAGGTGGCTAGATCGCTAATGTTCCTACGAATGTACCAAAATTCATCTGGGGAAGCTGCCCCATTTGAGCCACCCCATCAATAGGATGCCGTCTAGTGGTACAAAATTCCAAACACCTTGTCAAACACTCTTAAATCCTTCCGACCACTGTCTATCCATCATTCCACCAAAAATTTTCTGGGTGTTCGCTTTTGTTCATATCAATCAACAACATAAAAGTAAACTTGATCCAGTCACTCAAGTGCATCTTTGGGTATTCTCAGAATAAAAAGGGTATAAGTGTTACCTCCTGGGCCATAAGAAAATTCTACACCAATGGATGTCACATTTTTTGAAACTCACTTACTATCCCAAAATTGATATTCGTGGGGAGAATTCAACTCAGGAATATCGTTTTGAACCTTGAGTCATCGAGAGTGAGTCACCCATCACCACTAAAATCAAGTTTCCTATAGAGTCATGTAATCACTCAGTTCATCATACTCAGGATAATGAGCACATCCAAGAGGAAATGGAGGAAGGAGCACTTCTTTCTCAAAGAAACCCATGAGGCTGAGCCTGCCCTAATCCAAGCAAAATTCCGTGTAGCAATGCTCCTAACTCAGATGGCATCAAGTGATTCGTAGTTAGAAAATGATATTCTTATTGGTTTATAGCTTGAGGAAAGGGAGTTAGATCATGCACTCAAAGATCCCATTGGAAATTTTATTTCTTATGATAAGCATCACCTACGCTTCGTGCATTCACTTCTAACATCACAGATAAGTTCGAGATATTCAGAAGCTTTCAAGTATCCTAAGTGGAAGGCCGCACGATGAAGAAGTTCTAAGGCCGCAAAGAATGGTATTAAAATTACTCGACCCCTAGAGGCAACCGGGCCAAAGGTAAGTGGATTTTCACAAGAAAGTACGCATGGTACGTGGATGTGTATAAGGCTCCCATTGCTGCGTGCTGATTCACCCAATCATATGGTATCGACTATCAAGAAACTTTTTTGTCTGGCTTGCTGCTTTCCAACACTGTCAGGTACTTTTATCCTTAGCGCCTAATCTCGATTGGTCGCTTCACCAACTTGATGTAAAAATGCCTCCTCACGTGACTGAGGAAGAAGTTTACATGGACATTCCCTACGGGCTTGAGACTACATCGAATTTTCAAATGGCTCAAGTAGACCAAACCTCATGGTCTTAAGCAACTCCTGTGGCCTCGGTTTGAACGGCTCACTAAGGTAGTGAAAGGGTACCTGATTCGCTCAGCGCTGAATCCGATCACACATCGTTTAGAAACACTCCCGTATGGGAAGCTAATATCATTGTTTATGTGGATCTACATAATTTTGATCGGTAATCATGAAGAGAAAATCAATTCCACTAAAATTCATCGTTAAAGGAATTTGAGATCAAAGGACCTGGAAACCCCGGGTACTTTCTCGGAACGGAGATTAGGTCAAAGAAAGGTATAGCCCCACAATGCAACACACGCTCGACTTACTAAATGAAACAGGGATGCTAGGATGCAAGCCTGCAGAAACACCTATGGATTCAACTGTAAAACTTGAAGAAAATGATGGAAGTCCTCCAGTTGATAAAGGAAGATATCAACGCCTTAAAACCCATCTATCTTCATACAAGGCCGTATACATCACCTTCTCTCGTTAGTATGAAAGTCATAATTCATGAATAATCCAACTTAAAACATGATCTGGCTGTGGGACTGTAATATCGAGGTACCTCAAAATGACACCGGAAAGGCCCTTTCTTCCAAAGAACAACAAAGAAAGAGATTGAGATTTTTCAGATGCGTATCAGCAGTGTTCATGACCCACCCAGATCAACTGCCATTGCTCGTTTGTCTGGGAACTGTCGTTATGGCGTACAAGAAACAACTCGCTGCAGCCCGTAAGAGTGCCTGAGGCGTAATTCCGCAAGGTGGCACAAGGCGTATCCGCGAGGAATCCGCTGAACAGCCGTTAGAAGAATTACTGTCTCCGCAGGCATCCCAGGTTATATCGCGACAAATCTCAAGCCGCTATCAAGACGCTTAAGAATCCTGGGCTCATCATGATCGAACTAAGCACGCGAGATGGATCGATACTTTATCAAGGAAAAGATTGAAGAAGGGCTTTTTAAAGTCAGCTTCACTCCAACAAACTGTCAGACAGCTGACATTCTCACGAAAGCTCTTGCTCGAGTTAACCATTTAAGATATGACTTTAAAAACTTGAAATGATCAATGACCACAATACGTACTTGAGGGAGTGTTAAAATCAAGCCTATACGCGCTCATGCCTGTGCATGTTTCTCCATATTTAGCATTCCTCTTTTTCCTTTTAACTTTCAATTAATGCAATGTACTACTATTATAATTGATTTAGAATCATTTAGGATAAATACATACCATCTATAGGATTACCCAATTTAAGCAAGGTGGACCTATGGGTTTAATTTCTCTTTCCTCGTAAGAGAAATTTCTGTCCTTATGATATTGCTGTCACATTCCTGCATCTGTCTCAAATCAGTATACCTATTTATTTCCTATTTCTTTCATTACAGAAATAAGAAGAGAGACTGAGTTCCTCTAGAGTTTTTTGCCTTCAAATTCTTCAGTTTTTATAATCTTTCTGTGAATTGCCTCATTAATTGCTATTTCCTTCATGAGTACTCTTACTTTCTAGCCTATAGGTTATATGTATGGATTCATTTTTATAAGTTAAGACTTTTTAGCTTTTGTAATTCTGTCTCGGTCAAGCCATTTGAGAAAGCAGGTTTTAAGAGACACTGAGTAATTGAGGTTCTTCCAACTTAAAGAAGGTTCAAATTTTCAAATACATTGTGTTAATAAAAAAAATATTTTGCTCGTACAAGTGTTTTATCGTTTTGCTTCTTTAGAGCGTAGCAGAACATGTCTGACCATTCGAAACAAAAATGTTATTTACTATATATCACTTAAAATTGCAAGTCTGAGGCATCGCTTTCTTCTCAGTATGGTTTCCCTTTCTTCAGCTCCATGGCTAAGAACTATTCAACTAGTAAAGTCCCAACAAGGGTTTCTACAATTCCTCTATCTCTCTGTTTCTTTACACCTCATACTTGAGGATCCCAAAATCAACTGTAAAACAGTGAACCACTCTCATTTTTTGGTTTTCTTTTACCAAGTAAACAACCCAAATGTAGATGCTTAGAATTTCAAGAATGAAAGACTGTCTCAAGTGGAAGTGAATTAAACACTCTTTCATGTAGGCTTCCTCTGTCTATTTTTCTAGAGGACTCGAATGTCCTAAGAAATGTGGATAAAACTCTTTACTTCAAAGGGATGAAGCAAAATAAATAAAAATATTACTACTACGGCAAAAGTATTGGAACAAAAAGATGCAAAATTAATAGAAAGGGCTACCCTGTTTCTCCTAGCGTGAAGACCAAATTTATTGTGCCTCAAAACATGCCTGATAGGAGAGTCCAAAAGTAAAAAGATTAACATCCGGAAACAACCAAATTTGTTTTTGGCAGTATTTAGCAAGGTTCACAAAAATGACGTGGTCAATGTCATTGAAACTGTTACAGCTCATAAACCCCATACACCGGGCTAGGGTCTTATCATAAACCCCATACCCCCATAAGATTGGAGATATTCACAATTATCAAATCACACGAGCTAGCTTCTGATCAGGACAAGGTTCTACGTGAAATATTCCTTTATGTAAACATACACTAAGACATGCCATACAATTTCTGGTAGGTTTCTTAGTTCAGGATGTGAAAGTGAAAGCCACATGTAGTGACAAAATCCAGAACTCTTCCCAGATATTAAGGTGGAGGTCCAAGAGAACAAGACAAGGGATGCGGTCACAATGATGGAATGTGTGATTTCCGTGGAGTTATTGACCCGATGAGCAGGGCATGAAGTCTAAGCAATCTGCAAATGCAATGGCCTAAAATCATGAGCTGAAGTTCCCTTCCCTGTCCATAAAATGGGAGTTAAAAACCGGTATCTGCAGCCCATCTTAGTTAATTATCTTTCCTTTCCTTTCCTTTCTCCGAATCTCCATGGCTGTTGCATTATATTCCCGCGGCTCCATGATTGATGCAATGCTACTACTTAAGTTTACCGCCACATTCCATAGCAGGTTAATTTCACTGTTATTTTAAATTTTTCATTTACAATTGTTGTCAATTGTCTAAATTACTTTGCTGATTGCAAATTCAAAATTCCAGCAGGTACAACAATGATTTGCTATGGACTACTGGGGGACAACTTACCACCACCCCATGAAGTTATAGATCTCTACAAAAGAAACAACATCCAGAGAATGAGGATTTACGCTCCAGCCCCGGAAGTCGTCCAGGCCCTCAGGAGGTCTGTTGATATTGAGCTCAAGTGGTTGGTGTAGCAAATGAAGATCTTCACAGCATAGGTACTGACATGCCACGATATTCTGGGTACAGCTTGAACATTAGAAGCTATGGCATGTCAAATTCTCGATACATAGCTGTTGGTAATGAAATAAATCCTCCTGCTCTGGGAAGCTAAGACTATCTCCTGGGGGCCATGAAAACATCTACCAGGCAATTGGAAGAGGCAGGCCTTGGCAACCAAATCACAAAGTCCCCAACCCCTTCAGTTTCATGCTATCCTTGGAGAATCCTACCTCCATCTAAAGGGATCTTTTCAGACCCGAATTCAGATCATTTTATCAATCCAATCATCAGATTCTTAGCGGAAAATGGATTCCCATTTTGTTCAACATGTATCCTTATTTTAGCTATAGTGGTAACACTCACATATCAGCCTGAATATGTTCTTTTATTGCCCCTGAAGTTACGGTTCAAGATTTACAATTTGGGTACCAAACATATTTGATGCAATGCTGGATGCTGGTTACTCAGCTCTGGAGAAGGCTGGTGGTGCTTCTTGGAAATTGCTGTGTCTGAGACTGGCTGGCCTACCGCTGGTGGACAGCTACATCAATTGAGAATGCTAGACTTACAACACAAATTTGCTTCGACATGTGAAAAAAGGAACCCCAAGAGGCCTGGAAACCTATAGAAACTCATATATTCATGATGTTCAATGAGAAAGAAGAAACCTGAATTGGAGAAACATTGGGGCCTTTTATCCAAATAAACAGTCTGTATACCAAATTGAGTTTTCACCAACAAATTAATGTAAGAAGGGTGTAGTGATGTTTTTTATCCCAGATGGGGGCTCTTCAGTCCAGAGAAAATATTATGCAGAACTTTATGTATTCATTTAGAAGTGCCTTATATGTTTAATAAGATAAGTAATGGTGAGGAATCTGTACTGGAATGGGATTAAATAACTTAAAGATTGTCCAAGTTGGATTCAGAGCAAGAGAATGCCCGAATCACAAAGATGACTCGGGAGATCCCAAATTGAATGATCAGCACGAAGGGATGTCCGAGTTACTGTATCACAACCTAAAAATTCTTGTGTCACATGTCTAGCAAACAATGAAACACTGCACACTCCTATACGCCCTCCACCACCACATATCATGACCAGGAAGATGACTGCTGTGTGTTTATTATATATTTTTCTTTTATTTTTCTTTTCTTTATTTGTCACTTTGATTTATTCTCCTTAGTTTATATTTTCGATTTTTTTATAATTTAAATTGTGTGTTTCTGCATGTCTATGTGTTATTTAGTTTGTATCCAATCATTGAGGGTTAATGCAAGTTTCTTGGAGAGCAAAAGAGTATTTTTGGAAGAGAATATAAGTTAAAAACTAATTTGCTCAATGGGTTTTATGTCTGTTGGATGTTCTCAGATTTAGAGATATGTTTTACTTATGGTATAATTTAAGATGCTCTGGTTAGATTTCCAAATCTGTAAAGTGGGCGTTGTGCCTTTTTTTTTTTTTTTTTTTTGCGTAGCAATGAAATAGTTATTAGATATACAAATTTGCTTCACTTGCTATGTATTTTTTTGATGAGATTTTAACTACTAAGATATGTGGGTGGAATATACAAGGTGGGGCTCCCATCAAAACCAGGTCACTGAAAGCTCCACCATCCTCTTTTATTAAATTGAAGTTCAATGGATTGTATGCTTTGGAAGATAATATCATAATGATGATTTCTTTGTAAAGATTGTGATTCTTTACAGTCAAATTTAATTGTCATCTTGAACATGTTGGGGCTTGCCAACCCCAAGAGAGTTGGAGCAAAGTTTGAAACTACTTGCCCGTCTTCTTTATTGCATTTTGTTTATAAACATTATTCTGGTCTGTCTTATCAAATCGAAAGAACTAATCTTCGTTGAGCTAACTTCAGATCAGGACAGATTCTGCGAGAAATCTTCCTGTATGCGTGTCATGTATACACTAAGATACACGCCATACGATTTCTGATAGGTTTCTTAGTTCAGGATGTGAAAGTGAAAGCCACATGTAATGACAAAATCCAGTACTCCCAAGATATTAAGGCGGGGGTTCATGAAAACAGAACAAGTGGGACGTAGTCATTAAGGATGGGAATTTGTGTGGTTAGAACCACACAAAAAAAGAGGAGATAAGAAGTAGGAGATAGTTGCAAGCTTGGAAGTTTCTTTCTGTCATATGTGGTTAGAACCAGTAAGAGGATTATGAAAATCTAGTGTAGAATCTTCTTAAAGCGTCACTTTGATTTGATTTCTCCAACTGGTGTCAGGAACTAAAGCTTGCATCTTCTGAGCCTCAGTTAAGGCTTTTCATGATTACTGAATTCTGCCAAGTGCCATTCTTTCCAATGTTGCTTATTGATTCACCATTAAATGAAGACCAAAATGACAGCCTATTCGCGTTTGGTGAACAATGATCAGCATTGTCTAGGCAACCCAACCTCTGCTTTGGCATGCTTATTGATCTGCCTTTGCCTTGGCAGATTCTGTTGTTGCCATATAAGTTGGAAAAACCGGAGAGCTAGGGAAGGAATGGTTATCTGCATCTGAATTACGTTTTCTGTCACTAAATGATCTCCTCGAGTGTGAAAATGGCCCATCTGAACCTTCTGTGGAGTTCTGCTTCCAGGCATTGCTCAATTTACCATCTGTCCTTCCATTTTTGTCGATGTTTAACTTTTTCAAATGGACTGTTGATTTTGAATTCTTCAGTTCTTCTCTTTTATATTCCTTGGAATCCATCCACAGCTCAAACTGGTTGCTCCATTTTCCTTTCTCCTTGTTGTCTAGTTTCCTCTGTGTGAGCATTGATCCTCTCCTGAAAGAGAATAATATATTGCAAAAGATAAATATATAGACAGGAAATTTTACACTCCACATGGTTATTGAGAAGACAAAGGGACAAAAGGAAAGAAAACTAAGAACCTAATAATGTCTAACTGGGGTTAGAATAGCTGAAAAAGAAATGAAAGTTTTGTGTTTGTTCCATCTTGTCAACCAAATGGAACATAAGCTAGAAACAACCAAAGTAAAGTGCAGTTAGTTACCCTATGGGAAGATGTGTATTTCTTCATCCTCTCTCTTTTGATAGCAGCCTCTTGCTTTTTTGACCATACAGCTTCCATATCCTCTTTTAATAACATGCTGCAATCCCAAATTTTCTTACTACTGCCCTCAAGCTGCTCAATAACATAGTCCTGAGCAAAGGAAAAGATTGGATGTAATACAATAACCACATCAGTTTGAACTAGAAACTTCATCACATAGAACCACTAACTTCCTGGAAAGCAGTCTTGATTACTCCTCTAGTTTTTGTTCACTTGCCTTTTATATCTCTCCCCTCTCAATTCCTTTGTCCTAAGAAGCTTCTGTTATCACTGTCTTTATGACTTTCATCTGCGGTCGGAACTCCTCTCTGTTGACGTGTGCCTGATCACTTGCATTGAGGGCAAACAGTTGAGTGTGGTGATTACTTGGCGTCTCAAAATTTGGCCTCGAACCAGAGCTTGAAGCCTTACTAATCCCTTCAACGCCTGCAGTGCTTTCCTTGCCTGCATCACCCCCAATTCAGGATTTAATCAGGTTGAAGAAGAATTAGAGATTCCCCCAGAGAACAGAATCGAGAATTTCAAGAGAAGAGAATTCAATCCCATTTTAAGGACAATTTCATTCCCATACTTTTAAAACATAGCATATATTTTAATGAACAAATGAAAGCCATCGATATGATTGTAAAAGAAAGTGAAGTTGAAGAAGAATCTCACAAGATGTCCCCTGAAAGCAGTTTGAATTTTAATGGCAGCCAAGTTTTGTTTATCCTTATCAAATGTATGAGTATGATAAGGAGTGCTGCGAGCTCTGACAACCACAGCCGCAGCATGGCGGGCAGCTACGCAGCCTGGTTGCAGCTGCTTAAGTAGGGCACAGCTATAGCAAAGTTTTTTCTGTTCATCCGTTACTAATTTATCGTTCTTCGTGGTGCTCCCAATGCAGGACATTGATTGAGCTCAAGCCTTGTGAACACCCATTTCCACCCTTGATTTCAAACAATAGTAAGCATTAAATGCTGGGAATGCTATTCAAGAATGCTAGTAGAAAATATCAATCAAGAGAAAGGGAAAGAGGAGGAGCATCAAATCAACCTTTTCTCTTTTTCCTTTGCCTCGAAAAGAAAACTCTTCACCAAACTGAACCAGCTTCTCCTTTTTCCCATCCAAACTTTCCAATTTCTTCTGCTGACCTTCAAGCACACCTTGGTTTTATTGAAAGACGAATAGCATTCATTGACCGTAAATGTAGGTGCGTTTGAAATAGCAAGTTCGAATTTTTAATTTTTCCCACAGTTTCTTAACAGCCAAACAGGGCATTCATGAATTTAACTCCGTACTTCCTTTTAGCAATTCACAATTTCGAATGAAATCCGGAAAAATCACATACCCATACGCTTAAAGTACATAACATTAATAAATATGAATCAAATGAACGGGTAACTTGAATCAAAAGAAAAAGTACATCCAAAACAGAGTGAGAAAAATAGCAGCTAGAAGCTCAATTTTTATACATCAAACCAGAACATACACATTAACCCCTAGAGTCCCAAAGAAACCAATGAAATGATATACTCTTCTTTGATCTTTAACACTCGATACCTGGAAAAAGTAGTTATGAAATGAAGCAGCAAACTGATTGTGTGAAGCGTGGGCTCAAAGATTTCCCATTCTGTGATATCCAAGGCAACAAAATCCTATCAATGGATCGGTTATTGATAAAAATCTGAGGTTTCTTTCCTGATATTTGTGTTTCCAAGAAAAAAAAAGAAAATCACTTTCCGAGAAAACGGAGGAGGCAACAACCGTGGAGAAAATGGCATGCCCTGGTAATCTTTTTCAATGAAGTGGACCGGTTGAGAAAACTTTTATAGTGGCTCATAAAGAAGTTTATCCAAAAACCATGGACCTCCCATGCACTGTCACTTTCACAACTGCCATTCACCACCGGTTCAATTTCAAATGTCCGTTTTAAATGAAATTACTGAAATACCCTTAGGGTTTGGCTCATTGACATTCATAAGGAAAAACGAATGTCCCAATAGTACTTGATGATGCCAACCCACATTGAACATCTTGATTGATTGGAGGGTTGTGATTTTCCCACTGAGATATTTATCTTCTAAGAAAATTGGGCCCACCCCATTGATGAGCCCATGTGTAGAGAACCGAACCACGTGTTTTTACCACTCATTGGGAATTATGGGCCGGTCCCTACCGTGGCCCAGTAGATAGAAGTGGCTGTCGAGCTGTTCCATGGCCCAAGTAGAAAGTCATCCATTATGTCAACGTCTACGGAGAGAGACTTATGGAAAATCCTTTCAATCCACTTGTATAATCTCCCAGCGTCGTTAAGAAAGTCTAACATAGACGCTAAATCGAAAAATCAAATTCCAAAGAATGTTAATAACGGTTAAGACGCTACTTAATGGGGCTTTAAGAATATTTACTTCAAATATCATAAACTATTCACTAAAGAATAAAGCCGTTTGAACGACGGAATTTCTATTTGGCTTCAACAACAAAATTTATAGTTGCATTGGTTGATAAACGAACGGGGCTGCATACGACAATTACTACGTAAGAGAAAGCCAAGAAATCAATGTGACGGTGATAAGATAAAACTTTGGGGATGCCATCAGCCAGACGTCACCTAAAACTTTGGGGCCTAAATCTCAAAGCCGACTTCAGAAAGAAAATATGCCTTTAGACGCCTTCCAATTTTTGGGATGATCACGAGACGCCTTAGGTGCTTCAAGCTTGTATTAAGAAAAGACTTGAAAACAAGGAGGATGTTTTCTAAACTCCCCATCTGTTTTGGTGTTAAAAACGTAATTGTATAAATAATAAGAGTTTGTTTGGTTTAGGATTTACTAGTACACAGTATGAGGAATTGGTATGGTACTTGGTCCCTTTCCCAATTGATTTGGTGAGACCAGACCAGATCATCATCCCCTAGAACCAAAACAATAATACTAAAATAAATCCATGGAACTTGCATTAAGGAGCTAAATTATATGATCCAATTGGATTATATCATATATTATGTAATGGATGGTGATACAGAGATGGGACTTGCTACATGTAGTAATAATGTCCCTCTCCCCTTCCCCCTCAACTCAAGGCTAGCCCAACAACTTAACATAAAGTATATAACATTTTCTTTTTCTATTCCCTATTTTACTGTCAGAGTAGCACCCATTCAGGGAAAGAAGAAAAAAAAAAATGGCGCATGGATGTCAAGAACTCAACAGAATTTCACTGTGGACCTGACCATTTTCCATCCTTATCCAGGACTTGAGAGAAAAAGGTTGCTCAGTGATCTCCAATATTCTGGCTCCTCTTGACCAATATCCATAACCACCATAGCCTGTGTGCCTGGCAAAGCATAGCCAAAGCTTCTCATAGGGGCAGCACCAGTCCAGTCCATGATTGTGGCAACAAACACAGCCTGCCAACAAGAAGAGGAATAACCATTAGAATCAAAGCCATGTTTTATCCAATTTCGAATGTCTTATTTGGAGATTTTCAATCTTTTTTTTTTTTTCCATCAAAATTTTCAGCAGTCGGAATAAAACCATAAGATTTAGAAGGTTTAGTTCCAAATTCAGAGTCATCCAATCATCTCGAAAGAACAACCAGGGCCAATACATATCTCTAATAAATCAAGTTTGGCAAATTTGATGGAGCTAATAACCCAACTCATCTTTCCAGACCGTATGAGGTCAAAATTTGGGGTTAGCCCATTTGAGTTGAGGTCATCTCCACCTGAATATGTAGAGATTAAAATAATAGATGTTCTTGAGAAATTATCATTAACAGTGATGTTCCAATGGGAATGTATTTATACATCTTATTAGCATCCTTTTTACCTTGACAGAAGACTCCTTGCACAAGAAGTTTCATGATGCCCATTTCAGCTTCTTGAGAGGCAACCTTCTCCATGTTAATTGAGCCTACGCAAGGTTTGTGAATTGGATACGTTGGAGCCACCTCCTTGTAGGCTTTACTTGGTATATGCCAAAAAATTATCTCAGGCACGCTGTTAAATATAACACCACTTAGTTGTGGCAAAACTGATCAAGAGCAAAAGAACAAGAAAATCATCCCCTGATTGGCAGCTAAACATTAAAAGAGGAGTTAGGCTTCCATTTTATTCTAAGGCTTCTACCTAGCTTTGGGATTGAGCTCCTGGGATTTGTGTTTGAACCATTCAGCCTGAGCGCCGGATATGACTTCCGGATAGGACCCACCACCAGAATCAAGGAAGTAGAGGAGTGCTACAGCTGAGTCGGGATCTTGGGATGATGGAACTTTGAGAGCATAGTTGGATATGCTTGGCCATAGCCTCTTGACCTCTTCGAGTATGAAAGTGTGCCATTCTTGATCCTATCTTTCATCAGCTCAATACGATGTGTACTCTCTTAAAGCACTCTTCTTCCCCTGAAATGGAAAGCACAATGTCTAATCCTGTTAATCAACTACAATATGAATCATAATGCTCACTAATTTCTTCTGATCAGAGAGTATCGAACAGTTAGTATATTAAACTGATCATGATAATCGCAGAAAGGTATTATTTAGACATACAACAACATCAATAATCCAAAACTGGAACGACGGAACCCACCAGAAGCCGATGAGTTGAGGAGGAGATTGCAAGAGGTATGAGGAATTCCAGGAGCAGAAAACCATTCCAGTGGCCACTCAAATTGGGCATCATCGTGATTTCCAAACACGCTAGCCCATGGTATCCCTCTTTCCCTTGTTGGAGATAAGGCCTGATCCCAGTACAAGCTCGCATTACCAATCGCGACATTGTTAGCCGTTATCACATCTCCAAGATACACCACAAAATCTACAAACCCAATTTTCCAGTTTATTAGAATTCAATTCACTATCTCAAAAAATTAGTCTAAATATGGTTCATTTCGGACAAATGTCACCTGGGGTTTCATGATCGAGTACAGTGGACATGACTCTGATGGACTTCACATCCTGGAGAGGACCCCAGCTCGTCCACGCGTCCTCTCCAAAGTGCAAGTCAGCGAATAGCGCCGTTTTAAACGATGACCCCTGCTTCACCCCAACATAGTTTCGCAGCAACCTTTCTAGACCGACGGTTGCTGGCGCTTCATATTCTTCCCCTGAGATTCCAAATCCGACGGTCAAGATTAGTTGGAAGAGAAGACAGAGATACGTGAAGCCGTCCATTGGTCGGAAATATCTTGGAATTATACCGGGCCGGGGTTGATCAGCGGTTCTCTCTACCAACGCCTAATAATGGCTAATACTGTCACTTCCTACTTGCTGCAAGTATCAGCTTTATATGTATGGGGGTTCCCGGATCGCCCCTGTATTCCAACAAGAATTGTATCTGTGACCCATGATATTTCTTTCTTTTATAGTCACTAATGTTTTATCATTTTGCAATGTTAACTCGTAGGTCCTGCGGTGGACCTAGAAATTTAGTTCATGAGAGACCCGAAAATATAGTTTATATAAGATTTTATTGATTCAAAACATAATTCATGTGCGAGTGTTCAAATCTATGGCTACAAGTGAGAATTCAGTGTCTCCCGCGCCACAAATGTTTGTTCCCTCCAGATTTCGAGATCACACCGAAGGCCGCCTGTCGGAACGCCGAGCCAGTTAAGCCTCAGCGCAAAGACGCAGCAGCTCGTGGCGACACCCGCTCCCAGTGACCTCCCGATCTCCAAAGCTTCGGCTATTCCCAAACATCTCAAGCAGGTCGCCTCTAATTCACCGCCATGACTACCAATCCAAATAACCTTAACCCCAAGATCACTCTCCTCCGGCGCAAAGAGGAGCAAGCAAGGCAAGATGAGCAGCCGTGGCTAAATCGCACGAACAGCGAACCGGGACAGAGGAAAATGACGCCAGAACCAGCTTGAACATCCGACTGAAGTAATCATGGAACCTCTCCGCCCGCTTCCTCCTTCTGGCCCCGCAAAGGAAAAGAGTCACCAGCCAACGATATCGATCTACCGACGGATGATGAGCTATCCTCCGGCAATTCCCCGCTCCCCCGTCGTTCACCATCCCCGAACGCCTGAAGCCCACTGAGAAAAGGCCACCCGCCGACCTGGGGCCGGGTCCATTGAGCGCCGCAAGGCGTCTAAAAGTACGAGGAACCCAAGAGGGACCAACGACCGCCACCACCACCAATATAAACGAACTGTGCGGGGCCCCCCACCAAATGCCATTCATGTGACTCGCGGCCGCCTCACGCCACAAATGTTTGTTCCCTCCACCATTCGGAGACCACAAATTCTTTTGTAAATTTTTTTTTTATTGTGAGCATATCTGTCTAGGCTAAGGCTAGATCTGTCACTTTGGTCCGTTGATTCATAAGTTCGGATTTGATTTTTTCTTATAAGAAAATTAATTTTATTGAATCAAAATTACAATAAATCGATGAGTTCAAGATATAAATTGCTAAAAATTATAAAGGATTAAACAATAGCTAGACACTGATAACACCAATAAGATAATAAATCGATATAAAGCCTTTATAAATTGGATAAATACAAGAACTAAAATATTTATAACTTCATTTTTTCAATATATTGATAATCATGATCTGATATCTTCTACTTATCAAATCTGTTTTACCTATTTGAATCACTTTCATATAAATAAAACGTTGTAATAAGACAACCAAAAATATCACGTCGTAATAAATCATCGATAAATCAAATATCAAGATAAGACGACGATAACACGAAAATTAAAAAAACTTAAATCTTTGTAAATTAATCATTTTATTAAGAGATATATAGAAGAAATAAACATGTGTAAATGAGTTATTTCAAAACAAAAATGATCGAAAATCATCTTTGTTTACTTAAAAAGATGAATGGCTAAGGAAAAAGAGGAAAAATAAAAGATAAAAGTGGAAATAAAAGTAAGCTATGATTTGTTTTTTCCTTGAGGGGACTTTAATTTAGGGTTCAAATCTGACTTTTAAAATATTATCATTGTTTTTTATTTACTATACTATAACTCTCCTCCTCCATCTCATTCCCATATTCGTTGCCCAACATCCGGAAATTATAAACATATAAGAAATATAAATAAATAATATATATATATATATATATATATATATATATATATATATATATATATATATATAAGAATAGAAATTGAAATTGAAATCGAAAATTAAAATGAAATCCAATAAAATAAACTTTATCATCATGAAATTTTGTCGTATATTATAAGGTGTGTATATACATGTAGATGGGATACAAGACATAAGATCCAAGCAATTGACTCTAGTGATTGAAAATCCATAAAACCATCTTAATAATGATGAATATGGCGAAATGGAGGGATCTGAGAACCGTACTGCATACTTATCGTATGACACCCATAAAATAAATAATTGTCTTCAAGTCTTCAACATGTCATTTGTCATCTTCTAAGTTCCAATATTTCAATAGATTCCTCCTAGTCCTGTAGTAGTGGTGCATGATGAGCTGTTTGGCAACCAAAACTAATCGATACCAAGGAAAACAAAATTGAGAAGGAAATCAAGTCATATATATGTCCCGATAATTTTAACAACGATTTTGAATATTCACTAGTGATATCGGATCTCTATTTATCTGGTGAATACTATCTCTGTCACTCGCGATTTATCAATATGATTTACCTTATTACATTATCGGCTGATTGACACTCGGCAACGTTGTTTGCTCACATTGTTCATTTATATCATTTTGTCAAAGCTTCTACAAAAACTCTCCAGCATCAATAAAATTTTACATAACTCTACAGCTATGTTTGGTTTAACTTAAATTTGCAAGTCTTTTCATTCAAATTTTGATAATATTCAAGGCTGTAAAGAGAAAGCCAGGAAGTCTGATATTTCAATTTAAATGCATAAGAACTATCTTACTGAATTAATAATTTAGCCGCCGACGTTAGATATCGTCCAAAGTCCTTGCTAACATCCTTACATCGATAAAACGGTAAGATTTATGAGTATATGTTTTGACAATATCCACCGAGATAAGGCTTTTCGAAGAAAATTCAAAACAAACCACGGCGCTTGTATTGACAAAGTTAATAATATTATACCAATGTAGACAAGGAATGATTCATGCGATTTCCTAGCAATAGATGCGGTGAGCATGGAAGTTGAATAAAATAATATGGTGAGCTCCTTGGCAAATAGTGTTTCATATAAGGCGTGAGGCTTGGTGAACTCTTTATTCGAGGAGAATTATAAGATATGTGAAAATGGCTTTAAACTTTAAAAAAATAAAAATAAAGACTTAGATATAATTATAGAAATTTCTTATAGCTTTCAAATATGGGGGTCAATGAAACCATAATATTTCTTTAAGTAAACTTGGGATGAAGTTTGTACGCCCAAGTTTGAGGGAGGCCTAGGAATCAAGAAAATAATCATGTTAATAAAGCTTCAATAGCTAAATTAGGTTGGAGTTTTCTCATAGATAGAGATAGCATTTGGGCAAGGATAGTTCATGATAGATATGTTAAGGACAACAATTTTTCAGAATTCCTAAAAAGGGTGGATATCCTACTGTGTGGAAAGAAATTATTAATCATAGAAGATATATTGAGGCTGGCCTAAAATGGTGTACAAGAAATGATAGAAAAGCTTGTTTTCTCATTATTGAGAAAGCTACCTTAACTTTCCAAGATCTTATGAGTTTTTTAGTGATTCTTATCTTAATAACGAAGGATATTGTATCTCTCGTAAGATTGAAAAATGGATTCGATGTCAATTAATGGAATAATCAAATTAAATTTTGATGGTTCTACAATTAACAACATCATGATGGGTTATTAGAGACACTAATAGATCTATTATGCCACGCCCCTACCTTCGCTTGGGCAAAGATAGGGGACGCGACACCCAGATCGACTTTTTAACCCGCTTCTGACTTTAAGAGTACCCATTTCCTTATATAAATACATAAGGAATAAAATTTAATACTCACCACCGTGTTGGTGATTAACTAACTTATACATATTCTTGAAATTTCATTTATCAGATATAAACAAATCCACAATTACAAAAAAACTTTTACATATACATTACAAAAACAAAAACAAAAATACATCAGGTGGACTTCTATTATCAGGTCGCCCTCACACGCGAAACGCCACGATGTCCTCTCTTTCTGTACCACACCATTTAAACACCTGTTTATAGCTTAGTTGGGAAATGTGATACGGTCACTGGGTTTTATTCCACATTTATGTAATACATATATCATAAAGCATATGTCGAGTTTACAGATAATGCACTCAGAATAACGCTTATATACATAATTTTGCAATGTTAACTCTCTTATAACTCCCGTAGGAATTCAGAACAAATATCATATACAGGGAGTACCCGAGGGTACAATACATAACATAACATACTGATTTCTTATGCTTACTTCTTATTCATCATTCAGATTCTTATATTCAATTTCATGTATCTTATTATTCCTGCATACACATAAAAGTATTTTGCTTTTACATGTAATTCTAATATTGAATGAGAAACGGCATAAGACAATAAGTATCCGCTGCATTTGCCGTGGACTAAAATAGATTTTTTTGGCTGATTTATCGCAAAAAAATCAGTTTTCGGGATGCTTCGAAAAAATTTGCACTGGAAAAAATCGGAAATAAAAAAATCGCCGATTTTTCGCCAAAAATCAAAAAAATCCGATTTTTCACCTATTTTTTTTCATATTGCGTAACACGCGTCGAGTGCGCGAGGAGATAAAATCGGCGATGATTTGGCCGATAAATTGAAAAATTGGCGCATTTTTTCGAAAAAATCGCGGCCGATATCGAATTCCTCGATTATTTCCTATTTTTGATCCAACGGTCTAGATTTCGTCCGCATTTTTCAAGAACTAACCGCCATATTTTTATCCAACTGATTTAAATTTGAAGCTCGATCTAATCTGGCCTAGAAATGATTTCTAACGACATATGATAATCAAACGACGATTCAAATCCAAATCAAATCCAATTGTTAAACAAATCACAACGGTTTTTGACAATCCAATTACTATTTTGACTCAAAATTCTATAAATACCCCTAAAATCATACACTTCCTCATTACAAACTCATTCATCCACATCTAAGCTCCATTTCACTCTCAAATAATTTATTTGGTTATTTATCCTACTTTTTGGAAGATCTTTGTGAATTAAGGTATGTTTCTTTGTTCATTAATTTTGTTTTATGCATATTTTATTTAGTTTTTATTTTGGTGTTGAAGTAGTTTATATATATATTTTTTTATACTATATAGTTTTGTATTTTAGTTTTATAATTTGATACTATTGTTTAATTTTAGTTAATTAATTATATTAGTTATTTAGTTAATAGTTATTTTAGTTATATAATGTTTCAAACTTAGTTATTTACTATAATCTTATTTTAGTTATATAATGTTTCAAACTTAGATATTTACTATAATCTTGTTTTAGTTATATAATGTTTGAAACATTTTTATACTCATAATCTATTTTTAGAGTACTATAGTTTTATTTAGTTTTATATTTTGATAATACTATTTTTAGTTAATTAATTATATTATTTATTTATTAATAGTTATTTTAGTTATATAAATGTTTCAAACTTAGTTATTTACTATAATCTTATTTTAGTTATATAATGTTTGAAACATTTTATACTATAATCTATATATTTTTATGTCATAGTTTTATTTTTAGTTTTATAATTTGATAATACTATTTTAGTTAATTAATTATATTATTTATTTAGTTAAAAATATTTTAGTTATATAATGTTTCAAAACTTAGTTATTTACTATAACCTTATTTTAGTTATATAATGTTTTGAAACATTTTTATACTATAATCTATATTTTTATACTATAGTTTTATTTTAGTTTATAATTTATACAATACTATTTTTAGTTAATTAATTATATTAGTTATTTAGTTAATAGTTTTAGCTATATAATGGTTTCAAACTTAGTTATTTACTATAATCTTATTTTAGTTATATAATGTTTGGAAACATTTTATACTATAATCTATATTTATACTATAGTTTTATTTTAGTTTTATAATTTGATAATACTATTTTTAGTTAATTAATTATATTATTTATTTAGTTAATAGTTATTTTAGTTATATAATGTTTCAAACTTAGTTATTTACATTATAATCTTATTTTTAGTTATATAATGTGTTTGGAAATATTTTTATACTATAATCTATATTTTAGTAATTTGAAGAGGCGCCATATGCATAGTTTATTTTAATGTATCTCATTTTCTAATTTGGGTTAATTTGATAATAATAAATTAAGTTAGATATAATGTTTGAAACTTAGATATTAAACATGTACTACTATTTCAGAATTTGAAAACTTTCTATTACTACATTAAATTTTAGCTTATACTTATATAACGTTTCAAACTTGCATCTTGTATTATTATTTAATGTTAGGAAATTTAGATCTTCTTAGATATCTTAATGATATTATTAAGCTGGGATATCATGTTATAAACTTAGGTCTGCTTTTTATGTTAAATTACATATATATAATGTTATTATAATGATATCAGTTATACAAAGATCACACTCCATTTGAATTTTATTTTCAATAAACTCACATGTATTTATAGAATGGCTAGTGGAAGTGGAGGCGAGATCCCGAATGGAGGCATCAGAAAAATTTTCGAGGGACATAAAATGGAACAATTTTGATAATTATTTGGTTTAAAGTTATAAAAGTGCCAGAAATTACTCACTTAAAGTTTCATCTCACATATATGATCCCCATTCAAATACAAAAGTCATTCAAATGCGCTTTAATCTAAGTAAAAACAAATAAATGCAAGAACTTGTAATGTAAAGGTAATCAAAAGCGAAAAAGCAATGATAATAAGAATTGAAATGAATTATCGCACACTGAGGAAACATCTGGTTTCATCATGATGAGGAGGAGGAGGAGGTGATAAGACACAGATACAGATCCAATGATACGCACCTCATGAGCGAGATGAGCCACTGAGAAGCAAAGACGCAAAATCAAAAGCTAAGAAATGGAACATAGATCAAAGCTGCAGATTTATGAGAGGCAAAAGAAAATAGGTAAATCTTTTATACCTAATTCATTTTTCTTCACATAATTCATGTATAAAATAATGTAAGTTGATTTTAATTCTTTGTATAATTGCAATAGGCGAGTCTTCACAACCAGGATCCATCAAGACGATACAAAGATCACAAAGTGTTCGACATACTCTGATCCACCGCTAATTGCACCATCATTATACAAGTCTTCTACTGCAAAACAAAAAGCTTCAAAATATGTTCAAAGGTGGTCTAATCAAGGAAACAATGGGACGATTAATTAGTAGTTCTTCATATGAAAGTGTTTCACCTCAAAAGCTATGACTCGCACTTCATTTTAAGAACATGACGTGCACAAATGCTGCAAGTGCTCGTTTCACTATATAATATGTTTTACATTATGATTTGCTATTAAATATGTTTTAATAATGATATTATTATTCCATATGAAATATGTTTTAATAACCAAATTTCCTTGAATTATTATATGTGTGGATGGGCATCGTAACCACCATCTCCGTATGAAATCAAAAGCAAAGATTTAGAAATGCAGATATAAAGACACAAGCCTTACACAACTTACAAAGGGAGAAAATGGAGACATATGGATGTACAATTATGTGTTACATGATTGACTGTGCTAACTAAATTGAGCATAATTAATTTGACAGATATTAATAAAAAAGAAACATACGCTTCCTCAAATCTGGATGCACCGAGAAGATTAAAGACAACAAATACATATATGGTCTTGGCTATGACGTTATCAAGGAAGTTGAAGAAGCAAATGTTGTTCAAATTGTAAATGTGATAATGATCAAGATTTGTGAAACCTGGAAAGTTGTTGATGAAGAAATACACCAGATTGGATTCCATGTGCAAGACACCGCATTGATTTAATGCTCAAGACATCGGGTGTGCGTGGGATAGTGTCAGCCAACTGGATCTTTTAACGGTCGAAAAGATAACCAACTTCATTTACAATCATGATTGGTTACTTGCAAAAATGCGATAGGTATGTGGTGGAGATATTGTGTGTCCTAGAGCAACAAGATTTGCAACAAACTATATTGCCCTTGACAGTCTTCTAAAAAAGATGGTTAATTTGAAGAAAGTCTTTATTAGTAATGAATGGTCATCTCACGTTTAAATTGATCGGGGTTAGACATGAGGCTGGAGACCTATGCTTGATCATCAATACTGGGAGAAGGTGATAGTTGCGTCATCTATGAGGCACTATACACAAGGAGCCAGATTGTTGGATTCGTAAGTCAGTCCCAACCATGCCATTTGTCTATGAGTTGATTCAATTGATGAAGGTAAATTTAGATCGACTCAAAGCTAAAGAGTGGGTGAAACTTATCATCGTGCGATCGTTGGGATAGAACTCTTAAGCATCCTCTTCATGTAGCAGGTAACTAATTAATATCCTCTTCGCCGATATTCACATTTAATAATATTATGTTTATATTATTATTGCATACTAATTCTCAATAACTATTGCAGCATACTATCTAAATCCAAAATTTTAATACGCACTGAGTCGGGTTCTAACCCCTGAGCTACTTCGCTATTCATGATGTTTTTCAAATTAGATCCTAATGTCAAGGCCTTTGTCTTGATTGATTTTTGCTTTAGATTTTTTCGACATTTTGAATTGGCAATTATACTATTCTCGTGATGCAAAAAAGGGATTTATGATCGCAAAGAATAGCATCAAGATCAAAATGGTTCAGGAGTGTTAATTCTCATTATAAGTCAATTTTTATAAATTATTTTATTATTATTTATCAATATAAGTACTTTTATTGTAGCCGAATGGTGTTTTTGTATGAAAATCTTGCTCCAACATTAAGGAGTTTGCCGAAGGTTATTTCCCAAACCGCATCATCTTCACCTTAGAAAGAAATTTGAGCACATTTGTCTAATTCATATCAAACAAAGAAATCACTTGCTTATCCTCTTCTAGGCTCCAAATAATTGGTTTTTTGTTATTACAAACTGAAACTAAAGATTCGTGATAATGGAGGCAAAGAGACTCGACAGTTGTTTTTCTGAGAATAATTATCTCGATTTACTTGAAATTTCAGCCGAGTTTGTGAAGAAGAAGAGAATCCACACTTCAACGGCTAGACCTCTATTTGGGATTTATTTAAGAGAAATCCTGATCCACAAATTGTTGCACATGTTCGAGAAGCAGGTGTTAATGTTGAGCGGGTTTTATCTGAAGAAGTTCATAGTGAAAGTTTTAGTCAAGACACAAGGGACTCATTTCAACCCGACAAGTATTTCGACCCTTTGATTCAAGATATTGAACATAGTAGTGTAATTCAAGTTTTATCGTACTCTACTACAAAAAGTTGCGATGGCTCAAGAGGAGGGGACCAATAATGGTAGTGATAATCGAATGATGGTAGTGATATCAGCAGATCCACAACAAAGTCAATATCCATTTAGCCCATTCAATTCTGAAGATGATTTCCACTCATACTACACAAGATGAAGACCACGGCCCAGAGAGCCTGGTCGTATCGATGTTATCGAAAGCCACATGGGAGAAGATAAACGTATGATGACACCCATACAACGAGGATTCGCCGACCGGGCTTTGGAGTCCATGAGTATTGGAACTTAATTCATAGATTCATCGAATGAGGACAACATTTTTCCTCCTTATACAATGAGTGCTATAAGGCCTTCTCTACATCCTTCAGTTCTATTGTGAAGAATATGGAATGGTTAACTATCCTCATGATCCACAAATGTCATTCCAAATTCCATATCAAATGCAAGAAGGATTTCAACGAAAGACGCAAAAGGAACCCCTAATTTCCTATCCACGAGAGGCGCGGGTAGGAGTCAACAAATTTATGCATGGTATCACCAAATTACAATCAATATTATTGCAACAATACGCCTTTATGAATATTGTCTTCATTAAGATGGGATCTTCACAACAATGTAATTGAGCCACATCAGCTTGTTTTGGTTTTAAATTACTATCAGGATGTAATTTATCGATAAATTATAATGAATATCATCTTCAACAAGTGTGTATATTTCTTGCTTATTTATGTGTATTTTTATAGTTCTAATAGTATTTCCATGAATTCAAAGTGTTTTTGTTAATTTTTGCATTACTGATATTTTTGTCAAAATATCCACCGATATTTTTCGATATTTCCAATATTTCCGTAAAATCCAAGACCACATATCCGTAATGCACCGATATTTTGTTCCTTGCACGGTGATAACATCGAACAGAATCATTGCCCGCTTCATGTAATATGTAGTGAAGATTTCAGTTGTGAGTGCCAAGCACCTGATCGAACGTGTCCTGGGCTACGTAAATAAAAAAGTATCGTAGCAAGAGTGGTAGAGTACCCGGGCTAATCGATCAATGATGCCTATTCATTCACTATTCTAGCCTTAGCGTACATACAATTATATGTATTTCGTAACTTGCTTTTATCATTCTTAATCACATTAGCAAAAGATGGCAAGAAATAATGTCTCGTTTCAAAGAACCGACCGAGGTGAAGACAGAAATATTTTTCTATATAAATTTTTATAATTGCATTTAACCCTTTCATTCACTTATTAGCATTCCCTATTATCTGGAATGATAATTGTTAGACTTAATAGAAGAGAGGAACCAAAACATAACTTACAGGTACGCCTAGGCGGAGCATGCTACGCCTGAGCAAACCAAAGTATAAATTCTAGGCAGTTTCACGCCCAGGCGTGACCCTACGCCTAGGTACATGTGGTGTCGAAAGATAATAAAATTGGCCACTTTACCATTCCTCACCGAATTCTTCAACCAAACAAACCATTTTCAAAACAAAACCATAAATCTAACTTAAACTAACTAAAAACACATGTATTGAAAAGTTAGGGTTTTCCTAAATCCTAACTCAACTTAAACAAGTATCTCCAAAGAATCCCAAACCAACCAATGTCAATTTCCAAACAAAGGAGATGTTCCAAACAAAGTTTCATACAAAGTTCCATACCTGGATTCTTCTCTTCTATTCTTCCTTCTTCCTTCTTCCTTCTTCCTTCTTCTTCTTCTCTTCTTCTTTTCTCTCTTTTCTCTCCACCGTAATGCCCTAATCTTCTCACCTAAATGAACTATTTTTGGTCTCATCATAAGGCCATGTTTGGCCTTATCATCTTTTGGCTTAATTTCTCTTTTTTTTTTTGCTACTAAGTCCTTCTCTTTCTTTCATTTGCAGTTCTAACTTAGAACAATTCCAACTTTAACATATACTCTTCATGTTTTATGACCCTTGGATCCTCAATTAGCAAATTACCAATTTACCCTTTTAACTTTTGAATAATTTTGGGTATTTATCATTTTTCACCTTTAGCAATATTAATTTCCGAAAAATACAAACTTTATTTTTCTTATATTAGAAAACTGTAATAACTACTAGGGTCTAATTTGAGGTGACTTTAACATATACTCTTCATGTTTTATGACCCTTGGATCCTCAATTAGCAAATTACTAATTTACCCTTTTTAACTTTTGAATAATTTTCGGGTTTTTATCATTTTTCACCTTTAACAATATTAATTTCTGAAAAATACAAACTTTACTTTTCTTATATTACAAAACTGTAATAACTACTAGGATCTAATTTGAGGTGTTACATATTAAGATGACAAGAAATAGACATCTATGTAATGCTTCAATAATTCCTATATTTAATGGTTTTACAAACTCAAATATTGAAGGGAATTTTAAAGCAATTATAGATTATAACAACATAAAAAAATCATTTAGCTAATTAAACTATCTACTAATGAGGATATTTGAGGCTCAGATCTGAATCTAAATATTAATAATTGTTGTCATATTTATAGAGACATAGAATAGCATAGGATTGTTTAACTAAAATATATATGTACAATGCTTATTCAATATTTTGTAGTCTGATTTCCCTTGATTTGTAATGGTAAACATTAAATCCTAGGAATGCTATACAAGTATATGACATTGATCAGCAAGAAATGTCCAACATTTTCTTTTACTGTCAGACTAACACATTCGGGGGAAGAAGAAAAAAAAAAGGAAGGCACATCACATGGATGTCAAGAACTCAACAGAACTTCACTGTGGACATGACCACATTCCATCCTTATCCAGGACTTGAGAGAAAAAGGTTGCTCGGTGATCTCCAATATTCTAGCTCCTCTTGCCCAGCAAAGTGTCCATAACCACCTATAGCTCTGTGTGCCTAGCAAAGCATAGCCATATTTCTCATGGGGGCAGCACCCAGTCCAGTCCATGGTTATGACTCCACAAACACAGCCTGCCACCAAGAAGATGAATATATACATTAGAAACAAAAATGCCATAGTTTCATCTGAGCATCAGCTTCCAAGAATTCAACTTATATGCAGCCTCTAATTTTGAGTGTCTTATTTGGGGGATGTTCAAACATTTTTCCATAAAAAATTTCAGCCATTAAAAATAAAACAATAACATTAGAAGGTTCTGATAAATCAGGAGCCAATATGTATCTAATAAATCAAGTTTGGCAAATTTGATGGGAGTTAATAACCCAAAACTCATCATTCCAGACCATGTGAGGTCAAAATTTGGGGTTATTAGCCCACATTCATAGATGTTCTTGAGAAATTCTTAACAGCTCCAATTTGTGAAAGTTTAGAAGGTTCTGATAAATCAGGAGCCAATATGTATCTAATAAATCAAGTTTGGCAAATTTGATGGGAGTTAATAACCCAAAACTCATCATTCCAGACCATGTGAGGTCAAAATTTGGGGTTATTTGCCCACATTCATAGATGTTCTTGAGAAATTCTTAATAGCTCCAATTTGTGAAGTATTCTTACATCTTATAAGTATATCCTTACCTTGGATAGAAGACCTTTTCACAAGAATCTTCATAATGCCTACTTCAGCTTCTGAGAATCAACCCTCTCCTTGTTAATTGAACTCACGCAAGGTTTGTGAATTTGCACTTTGGAGCCACCCTCTGGAAGGCTGTATTTGGTACATGCCAAAATATTATCTCAGGCACGCTGTAAGATATAATACCATTTAGTTGTGAGAACAGACAAGAAAACCATCCCATCCCCTGTTTGGAAGCTAAAAGAGATAAATAAAAGTATGGTTAGTGTGTGTTTATACATATATGAGTATGATTTATCTTGGGCAAATCCACAGATTATAGATAGGTCACTGATTTCCCAAATGCTCTGCTCCATTTCAGTCATTTTATTCTATCTTTAATAGCAAGCAATTCCATTATTCCACTCTAGAATTGGATTCAGCTCCTGGATTGTGCTTGAACCATTGAGCCTAGCTCTGATATGAATTTTGGGTAGGACCCACCACCAGAATCAAGGAAGTAGAGGAGTGCCACAGCTGTGTTTGGATCTTGGGATGATGAAACTTGGATAGCATAGTTGGATATGCTTGGCCAAAGCTCTTTAGGACCATTTCTAGAGTGTGAAAGTGTGTTATTCTCGATCTCATTTTTCATCAGCTCCATGCGAGGTGTACCTCTGAAGCAATCATCTTCTTCCCCTGAAACGCTCACTAATTTCTTCGATCAGAGAGTTTATCTTAAAATGATGGTGACAATAATCACAGAAAGGGTAATATTTTAGACTGACAAAAACAGAACGATGAAACCCACCAGAAACCGATGAATTGAGGAGATTGCAAGAGGTGTGAGGAATTCCACGGGAAGAAAACCATTCGAGTGGCCACCAAACGGTGCATCATCGTGGTTCCCAAATACGGTAGCCCATGGTATCCCTCTTTCCCTTGTCGGAGATAAGGCCTGATCCCAATACAAACTCGCATTACCGACAGCAACATTGTTAGCCGTGATCACATCTCCCAGATAAACCACAAAATCTGCCACCCCAAATTCATATTCTTAAATTTCATACCTAAAGAATATACAAAATTTGTCTATCAGTTTGATAAATGGTACCTGGGATTTCATGATCGAGTACAGTAGACATGACTTTGATGGACTTTACATCCTGGTGAGGACCCCATCTAGTCCACGCGTTCTCTCCGAAGTGCAAGTCAGCGAATATCGCCATTTTAAACGACGACCTCCTCTGCTTCCCCTCGACGTAGTTCCGACGAACTGTTCGTAGACCGAAGGTGATGGCGCTTCATCATGTCCGCCGACCTCCCAAATCCGACGGTCAAGATTAGTTGAAAGAGTAGACAGAGACACGTGAAGGACATTCTACCATCCATTGGTTGGAAGACGTTGTGATTTATGCAGC
Organism: Tetrastigma voinierianum; assembly: GCA_016808115.1. NCBI lineage: Eukaryota > Viridiplantae > Streptophyta > Magnoliopsida > Vitales > Vitaceae > Tetrastigma > Tetrastigma voinierianum. The sequence continues at coordinate 95,666 of JAEQBH010001340.1, forward strand.
AAACAGCAATAAAATTAGAAAGAAAAACGAGAATTTAACGGTTAACTGTCCCTACAAGTATATCCGCTATCGGACTTGTACGACATTATAAATGAAATTTATCATGAAATTTTGTCGTATCGTGTACGGTGCGTAGATGGATACGAATACGATGACATATAAAATCCAAGCAAAATTGTGAAGTTGAAGGATACGAGGACCTTATTTTAAAAGGTGGAGGAGAAGATGAAGATTACGAAGCCGTACTCCAGAAGTAAATACCTGTATAATTGTATATAGTAATGGTTTCTTGATGAGAGCTGTTTGGCTACCAAAACTTTACAAGGAAGACAAAAAATGAGAAGGAAAATAAGTCATATCATATATCTTCTAAATATCTTTCAGGTTTTTACTGTCTTTTTAATTTAGGATACATCTATTTCTTATCATCTTCTTTTAATGATGGCTATTCTTCCGGTCATCTTTCAGTCGCGACATTCATTTTCAATGATTATTATTTCATTTATTGATTGATCATTTTCTCCTAATAATGTTCATTTTAAAGTCATTATGATATTCATCGATGATCATTTTCATTTTTCTATTTGACAAAATATTTTTCCATCTATAATTATACACCGGATGACTATCTTATATTTATAAATAATTCTAAAATAAATAAATAAAAAGTTTTATTATGATCTAAGGAATCAATATAAAAATATTGGATTTATAAATAGAATAACCAAAGATTTCTAGACCATGATTTTACTAGATGGTGACCATCAGCCACGCACAACATGTGAGTCCGTTTTCAACGACGTCAAAAATGAGCCATATTTTTACTATCAATCAACTGATTCAATATGAAACAATAGCAAAATTAATAAAAAGTAAAAAGAAAAAGAAAAACAGTACTATATAATCAATGGTATACAAAACGTTGCATAAAATTCCATCATCAATTAATTGTTTTATATATTATGTAGATAATAATATTGTTACAAAATAAATTAAGTTAATCCATAATCTTTCTTCCTTGTTTTGGAATTCTTTTATACATATATATATATATATCAGATCCGGTCCTATGCACGAAAAGAGTAATCGCCTCTAGCCCAAGATTTCTTCTTAAAAATATGCCTCTTCCAAGACTAACTACCCTTAATAATTTGAAAAAACTCTTAAACCCTCACTTAAATTTCACTCACCAAGTCCCATGGGCCTCATCTACACATTACGCCCCAAACCGCCAAACACCTCACTACTCTCTGTAATCCGTAATCCAAATCCCGGCCATCTGGCCTCCCGCCTGCTCTCGAATATACTAAAAACTAGCGTTTTGCGCCACACATTATTGGCGTGAAAAAAATTTATACACAATGCGCCCTTGCACGCCAGCTCCCCGCGCTTACAAGTGCCGATTAATCGATATATATATATATATATGCCCATCAAATAGGGGAGGGGTGCAGACTTGAATTTCAATGAGGATAATTTTTTCTTTTTTTGTGAGGTTAATTTTTTTTGGATCGATAGATGTAAGATACACATAACTAAAAATCATTCAAGATAAAACAGCTGATGTGATATACACTAGAAAGTTTCTTCACAAGGACATATGAGTTTCATCTCTCTGATGGAAAACAACCAGGAATAGTCGCACTCCAACAAACAGATTAAAAAAAAACAGAAGAAAAGATAAAAATAAAAAAGAACACATGAGAAATGTACAAAGATAAAAGTGGGTGCAGCTTGAAGTTTTCTTCAGTGCCTCATCAGGAAGCAGAGAGTGAATCAGAAACTTATTAGTAGTGATCTGCATGGTTGAACTTTGAAGAGTCCTGGAAGAAGCTTTCTTTTCATGCTTAGTATTCTGCCAGGAAGAGTCACCTACTGCTAATAACCGATTCACCATTCAGTGAAGACCAAAATGATGGGCCATTTGTGTCTGGTGATGTGAACTCTGATCAAAGCAACCTTCTGTAGCCTTCCAAGCTCTGCTTTGGTGTGTGCTAACTGCTCTCGCCTTGGCCTTTGCAGATTCTGTTGTTGCCATATGTTGGAAAACTGAGAGCATGGAAAGGAACTGTCATCTATCACTGAATTATGCTTTCTAGACAAATGATCTCCTTGGAAGTGAAATGGAACATTTGATTCTCTGTAGAATCCTGTTTCTGTCTTCCACTCTCCTCTAGGTGCAGTTTCCTCATCCATTTGAGTATTTATACTCTCCTGAAACAGAGCAAATTGAAAGATGCAATCAGGAAATGCTACCCTTTGTTTGATTGTAGAGAGAGAATGCAAAACCAAGTCAAAAGAAACTTACCCTATGGGAGGATGAGTATTTCTTCATCCTCTCTCTTCTGATGACAGCCTTTTGCTTTCTCAACCATATGGTCTCCATATCTTCTCTTGATAAAAAGTTGTAATCCCAACTTCTCTGACCTCTGCCTTCAAGCTGCTCAATAACACAAGCCTAGGTAGAAGAAACATCATTCAACAACCACATCACGTGCAGGAATTTGAAATGGAAGCACTAATCCTGAGACCTACCTTTATTTCTCTCCGACCTCCACACTCTTTCTTAGGCCCAAGAAACTTTCTGTTACTGCCATCTTTACAAGTTTTTCCTCTCTGTAGTTAGAGCTCTCCTTCCATTAGCAGTGGAGGGCAAACACTTGAGTTTGGTGATTGCTGGCGTCTCACTATTTGACCTCGAACCAGAGCTTGAGCTTCACTCACTCTCTTTTCAATGCCAGCAGTGCCTTCCTCGCCTGCATCACCCAATGATCGAAACAAGCATAGCTTTCAAATCAAATTCTAGTAATTTTCATCTTATTATGAAAATTCTGAGTTGAATTGAAGAAGAAGCTTACAAGATATCCCCGGAAGGCAGTTTGAATTTTAATGGCAGCCAAGTTATGGTTTCCCTTACCACATGTATGGTACAAGGGAGGAGAGCCTGTGAGGCGGACGACCTCAGCGGCGGCGCGGGCAGCCGCAACAGCAGCCCTTCAGCAGCAGCCTCAGCAGCAGCCGCAGCTGCTAAGGCAACAGTTATTACATGCTTTCTCTGCTCGGCTCTTTGCTTCAGTCAATGTTCTACGTGGGGTCACCTTTGGGGAATTGTCGGCTTAAACCTTCTGAAAATGCTTTCTTTCTCCAGCCCTCGGATTTCTGAAAACAATTCAAACTTAAAGCCCTATGAATCCCATGAATATGGATATAGAAGAAGAGTAAAAGAAAACGTCAGTTAGAGAGGAAATTAATTAAGAAGAAAGCATCAATCAACCTTCCTCTGTTTTTGCCTCAGAAATGAAGATTCTCTTCACGAAACTGAACCAGCTTCTCATTTTCCCCATCCAAAATTATAGAATCTCGTCTGCTGATCTTCAACTTCAAGCACACCTTATATTTGCAAAGCATTCGTTGACCAAGTTCTAATGCAATTGAAAACAGTCAGGTTTCCTTTCCTTCGCTTTCCTTTTTTTTTTTTTTTTTGAACTTCTCTAACGGTTCCTCAACAACAGGCAAAAGAGTTACTATGGATTTAGAAAGGAAGCTGGAAATGATAGCAGTCAAAATAAAAGAAAAGAAACATATAGAAAGTTTCAATTGCCTTGGCATTCTAAATTAGAGAAGCCTATACTGGTAGTCTTACAAACACATTTTAGCAGACACAATTTTGAATGAAATCCAAAGGACTTCTTTACATATTATGAAGTGTAAGGAATCAAACATTCCTATACGCAACGAAAATATAATTTAAAATAAATCTGTACATATATACTGTTCTTCGAGAAACAACACTGCTTCGTTTCTGAATCGCAAAGCCGATCACTAGCCGCACACGCGTCCGGCCTCCAAGGTATCCACACGAACAACTCTCGGGACCCCCATGCTAATTTTAACTCAGTTTCCATTACGCTAGCCTCGAATCATCTCGGCGATACTAACTTCAAGTTTTACGATCAATTTTAGATCGATTTTACAGTCATAAATAATCCTCATAAATAGGATCATTAATTCATAATTAATTTCCATTAATTGATATAACCGAAGACGGTTATATATGGAGAATTAATTCATAATTAATTTCCATAAATAGAGAATTAATTCATAATTAATTTCCATTAATTGATATAACTCTAAGACGGTTATATATGGAGAATTAATTCAATTAATTTTACAAATATTAGAAATTAATTCATAATTGATTTTAATATTTATGATAAATTAATTCATAATTAATTATCATAAATATTATAATTATCAAATAATTATTTTTGTTTTAACCCAAAAATTATTCTTTTTTGTGCGTGACCCTTTAGGTTCCTAATCAACTAGCAATAAATATAAATTGTAATTCTCGGACTTATATTAGCTTTAATACACATAAAACCAACAAGAAGTACATGCATCAATAAATAAATCTATCTAAGATCAAATGAATGGGTAAGTCAAAATATAATTATATGCATCAAACCTTAATATACAATAATTATCATTGTGAATCCCAAGATTATTTCATCAACCAACAAATCAATGAACTGGGGCCATACTTGGAGAAGGTTCTGGAGAAGAAGAAAACAGACTATGCGAAGGATATGAACTCAGAGAATCCCCATCCTGTGATAATGAAAACACGCAAAATCCAATCAATCTATCAACTATTGGATTAAGGGGGGTGGGGTTTCGCTCTTCCTATGATATTTTTTTCCTTTCCAAGGGAACTAATACATTGGAAGAAGCAAATAACCTGTGGGAGAGAGGCATGCTTCCAAGAATCTTTCAATGGAGTGACTTGCTCTAGCACAGTGATCTTCCAAAAGCCCAGCCCGAGGCCCGCTAGCCCTACTCGCCCCGAGCTGAGCCCTACCAAGCCTCGCAAAGGCGGTCGGGCCGTGGGCTCATTCAGCTCGACCTCGCCGGCGGCCGGCCCCGAATCGTAGCTTTGCGCCCGCCTGTGCCCCGCTAAGCCCGGGGCCAGAGGCCCTCCCAGAGGCCCGCCTTATAGCTGTACCCCAAGCCCGTCCCATGTGCCCCCACTTAGTTCTCTCGCCTGTGTCTCAACCCTCCCTCGTGTGTTTTTATTTAAATTGTATTCAAAAGTTAAATAAAAGTGTTTAAAAACAATTCAAAATAAAAATACATCATTTTAAATTTTATTAATCAAATATAATTACATTTCTAGAAATGTATGAAAAGTTTACATCGCATAAAATAAAGACATCCCAACCAGCTTGTCACCTACTTATTTTTCAATCATTTGTACTTTTCTAACCATAAGAAAATAAAAATACATATACATTTCCAACAAACATTTTAATCATTATTTTCACATGTAACTATCTTCGATCCATTCATGGCCTTGATATTTTTAAAGTTTTCAGATCAACCACTGGGCTCACTTTCGAACATGATCAGCGCACAATGACCTGGCGCAAGTTGATAATACACATTATAAAAATATTTCACAAGATCAAAATTTCAGCATCATGAAGGTCCGCAATGTGTCAATCATAATCATTTAATATATCAACATCAACATCAATATTATTATTGTATAATTGCATTTCGTATAATTGTACTACTTTTTATATTTTGTAATATTTGTAAAGTTTGCAAGTAGAATTTATCAGTTGGTATGTCTAAACTTATTTTTTCTTTTCATATTTACAATTTTTGCAACAATCAAAAATAATTCATGTTTCTTTGCTTGGGAACAATTAATATATGCAATGTCTCTAATTTTTTCTTAATGCTATCAACTTGTTTTAATCCACCTCAATCAAATTTAAAATATGCGTACAATAACGTACGTGAAATAATTTTGAAGACTACTCATTTGACAAAATCTAATCTTTTGTATCATACATCATTATTTCAAGATTATCTAACGTTATCAGAAATATTTTATCATGAATACCTAAATCTATAATTTCATCATTGACAAGTTAAGTTATATTTTACCATTATGTGGAGCATTTATTGTTTCAAATGAAATTATTCTTTACAACATTCATTCACTATCTATATAACGTATAGTGAATACATAAAAAGCCCTCATAAAATAAAGATGTCCAATATCATATGTTAAATAAATTCTTCTTCAAAATTTGCAAAATATTGTTTAAATTTTCGTTTCGTTTGAAATTTTTTCATAATATCTCTTTAACAGCATTTTAATTCAACCTTGGAATTGGAGGATTAATCAATGTTTGGAATGGTTTTTGAATAATCAATACTTTTCATATCATATTGCAAGGTTGTTCACTTTTATTATGTAATCAATCATTCCTTCACGCATGCGCATCTACATATCATAAGAAACGCCAGTTTTAAATTTCTACATTCATCTTTACCTAATCGCATATAATTTTTAATATCTACATTATGCTTAGTTTTACATTGTCTATTGTGTCTTTTTTAAATGACTCAGCCCTAACCTGATCCACCACTCAAGCTCTGCCAACAGACAGGGTAAAGAAACGGCTCACTCATCACATTCGCTCAAGCCCAAAGAAACTAAGTGTGCCCAATACACACCCAAACCCCCATACCGTCAAAGCAAAGGGCCGACTCGCTAGGCCCAAAGGATGATCTTGGATAAATTAGAAGGTCCATATCTAGCCAATCAGCCTATATTTCGCCAATACAGAGAATAAAATAATCCTTAACAATATATTACCCATCCAACCATATCTCATCATTGAGGAAAGAAAAATAATGATAGATCATTGCCAGTTGGACATCCCCCAATAAGGAAGGAAGATTATCCCAAATAAACCGTTTCTTTTCTAAATCCCCTACTCGAACTCATATTACTAATGAAAAGAAAATCCCATCCAATGGGAACCAATCCTAGCCATAAACTGGGAATATTATCTACTTATAAATACATGGCCCACCTAGCGTTGAAAGTGCATGTAACTCATACGAGAACATTAGCCCTCTGGCAGTCTCTCTTTTCTCTCGAGAGAAAAGCGGCTTAGGCATCGGAGCGACCACGGCGAAGCCTCGCAGAGCCCCTTCCTCGCTTGTTTTGTGTAGGAAAGCGTCTTCAAAACCGGCGGATCAACGTCTTAGCGGACCCATCGGCCAGGCGATCCGGCACATCCTCGGCTGGCCCACAAGTAGTCCCCGATCGACCGCGACGCCCATGCGCTCCGGCTCGGTCGGTTGAAAAAGCATCATCGATTAAGCGGCCGTATGTGGGAACGGCGGTTCGCTTTATAAATAAAGCGATTTCTCAATTCTTGATGGTATCGACTCGGAACACAAGCGGGAACAGCGCTAATCCTCAAGGATGCGGATCCACGGCGGCGAGGACGGCGGACCTCTGGGGCGGTAGAAATGTCGCCGGCTTGACACGAGCGAAGTGACCGCCGCCTCGTCGATCAACGATAGAAGAGTTAGAACAACTTACGAGCCGGATCACGGCACCCACGGGGAGACACGGCGAGACCGGGAGGATCATAGCATTCCCCCGCGAGAAGGACAACAGTCCACGACATTCCACAGTGCGGAAAGCGGCGGAAGTCGTAGGAGCGGAGAGGCGTGAATCCTGATTAGCCCTGCGGAGGAAGGAAACGGAGCAATGCTCGGAGGACATGTCGGGAACGAAGAGACACATCATCCCCAACCAGGGGCGGAAGAGCAATCATGGGAGCAGAGGTTTAGGAGTCTTCAACAAGAGCTCGGCCGTGTGAAGGAGGTGGTTAAAAGCGCCCCGGGCAGCTATGGATACCTTGAGTCTGATGGCCCGAATCACCTTTCCGCGGTAGGGTGCTTTCGCTATCCGCTTCCAACAAGGTGAATGCCACAAGTGGAAACGTTGGGTGGGTCAAAGTCTAGTTGACCACCTCGGTACTTCTGGTCAGTGGGTTGCATGGGTGTCGAGACCACTATCACGATCTGGGGCTTTATCCACCACACCTAAAGGCCCGACCACGGCTTTGGTTTAATAGAATCCCCTTCATCGATCTCTTCGTTCGAGAACTATCCATTGCATTCGTCTCACTTCATCGAACCCGGGACATTATAGAAAACCAAGTTACCATGTGGCCAGTCAGCGAGGCTCGCGAAAGTCTAAAGTCATACGTACAAAAAGATTCAGGCGATCCACGAAGATGAAGTGCGATGAAAAATTCGCAATCACTTTGCATTCATTCTTTAGGTTAGAATCTGATCAAAGGATCGATGTTTTCTATCTCGAAGAACCCTCAACAACATGGTAGTACTGCCCAGCGAGAAATATATAAACGGCGAGGAAGCCCTTGTATCCAGAGAGCTCTTCCACGTAAAAGAAAGTGGGGCAGATAAATAGCGAGACCAGGCGAGAAGACAAAACGTGGAAACATCCCCGAAAGAAAGAGGGAGAAGCGATCCCAGGCGTCGGCCTGGGACCGTCCCCAGGTCCTGCAGCGATTCGAAAAGGCGGCCAGCTATTCCTCGTTTTACTCACAACGACCTCGGTGTCGCCGAGGTCTGCATGAAGTGCGAAATGGCGGTTCTGGGATGTGACTACTCAAATGAAATCGGATCCCGCCCTGAGGGACAACACCAATGCGAGTTCCACGGACATGGACATCGTGCAGACCGATTGTATACAACTAAAAGAGATGGTGCAATACAGCGCGGTTACCTCAGGCCTTGTCTCCCGGGGAATCAAGCCCGGAATCGGGGCCCAGTCAGCCCCGGGATCGGGCTCGGGGCTGGGGCAGGCCAGGCTCAGCATAGCCGTCTCGGCAAATGGCGACTTCGGCTGACAACCCTTTAGAGAAATCCACGTGATCTCGAAAGGATTCGCAGGGGGAGGAGAATCTAGTTCGGCTCGGAAGGCCCATCTGCGAGCATCAAGTCAGCGGAAATGGGGGAAATACAAGCAGTATCCAAACTGCCACGGCTCGACACGACCATCACATTCTCTTACTCAGACCTAGAGGGATGCCAGCACCCCCATGACGACCCATTGGTAATTCGCTCAATTGTGGCCAACCACAAGCCGGTTCATCGGGTTTACTGGTGATAGCAGAGTTCAGGTGACATCTCGCGTCGGCCTTCGACAAAATGGGCATTGGGAGAGAAAATTTGGAACTTGTCGACACACATTTCTTGGGGTTTTTCGAGAGAAAAGGTATTACCATTGGGCTCGATTCAACTGGTGCTCACCCTAGGAGAGCCCCCATGCCAGGCGATGACAATAGCAAGATTCCTCATCGCGGGCCTTCGTGACTTATAATATGTTGTTGGGTGGACCCTCTCAATGTTGTAAAGGCCCGTCCCTCACGCCTGCGTGATAATCAAATTCCCAACCATACACGAGGTAGGGATGGATTCGGGAAGATCGGTAATTGGCGAGGGGAATGCTGACCTCAGTGAAGCAAAAGCGGTCGGCCAAGCGTGAATGTGGAATGAGCTTGACATGCGTGACGAGGTGCTCCACCCGGCGAGGCCTCGGAGGAACTAGAACCGGTATCATTTTGGATGGCGACCCTGAACATCTACTTTATATAGGCTCCAAACTATGAGAAGACCTCAAAGCCTCCTCACTCGAGTTTTAAGGCTGGAACAGAGGCGTTTTATGGAAGCGGCGGACATGGGAGGATCGACCACTACGGTAATAACTCATAGGTTGAACACGGCCCATCCTTCTAAGCCGGTTCAAGGCAAAGCACAGGAGCTTCGCACCGAAAGGCAAAAAGCCATCAACGAGGAGGTCGGCAAGCTCCTCCAAGCAGGAGCGATCAGAGAGGTGGAATATCCTGAGTGGTTGGCTAACGTTGTGCTCGTCAAGAAAGCAAATGGCAAGTGGCGACTCTGTATCGACTTCACCGACATAAACAAAGCATGCCGAAGGGCTGACTTCCCTTGCTGGATTCGACCTCGCCGTGGAGCGCCGCAGCGGTATGAACCTCGGTTTATGGTGCCTTTAAATTTACAACCAGATTAGCATGGACCCAGATGACCCGAAAAGACCTGGGTCGTCACGGCCGCGGGGAACTATTGTTGCTCCGGGTAATGCCGTTTGGACTGGAAACGCCAAGAGCCACCTACGGAGAGATTGGTAGACGGATGTTCGAAGCGAGATGGCGCAAGCTATGGAGTATACATAGACAACATGCTGGTAAAGTCCACCACAGCCGACCTTCACATCATTTCGTCTCTCAGGCGTTTCCTTATCACGAGGAATTACAACAATTAAACCCGGCGAATGTACGCCCGGCTTGTCGTGAGAGAAAATTCACGGGTTTCATAGTAAACCACGGGAATTGACAAATCCAGACAAAATAAAGGCGATTGCTTTCGATATGCGAATCCGCCGTCGGGAATAAAGTCCGGCGGCGGGAAGGATTACGGCTTTGGCTAGGTTCGTATCGGGGCAAGTGATAAATGCAGGAACTTTCTTCAAGTTAAAGCCGCTCAATGGGACGCAAAGTGTGAAGAAGCATTCTCAGCATTGAAAACATACCTGAGTTCCCCCCCTATTCTAGTAAGTCCTGTCGAAGGGGAGCTCCTTACTTTATACTTAGCCGTATCGGACTTTTCAGCAGTGCAGTCCTGTGGAGAATCAGAGCGATTCAGCACCCGATTTACTGTACGGTAGAGCTCTACGAGGACGAGAGGAGAGGTACCCGAATGGAAAAGTTAATTTTGGCTGGTGATCGCGGCTCGGAAGCTCAGCCCGTATTTGAGGCTCGCACCTTACGAAGTTCGACGGAGTACCCGATGAAGCAAGTATTGCCAAGCCGAGACCTCGGAAGAATTTGCAGTGAGTGGGCCATAAATTCGGCGAGTTCGATATCGAATCTGAGCCCAGCGCAATAAAGTGCAAGTATTGGCCGACTTCGTCATGGAGTTTACATCAGCAGAACCCGCTAAGGATGCCCAAGCAACGACCGACCTCTCTACTTGGAAACTCTGTGATGGGCTTGACAGCGCGAAGTGGGCGGGTCTCATCTTAACTTCCCCCGAAGAATAGACATTGAATACGCCTTTCGGTTGGGTTGATACTTCCAACAAGCGAAGCTAGAGTATCGGGGCTGATCATGCGGGCCTCAACCTCGCCCCATTCATTAAGTCGATCGACTAGGGTCTCTGTTGACTCCCAACTGGTGGTCAGACAAATAGAAGATACCTACGAGGCCAAAAGTGAAAAGATGATTCTATATCTCCAAAAGGTTCGTGACTTATTAAAAATATTTGTGTTGGTTAGTCAAACATGTCTAGGAAATGAGAACTCGGCCAGAGCGCCTTGCGAAAGTTAGCCCGGCCTCGTGAAGTCCTCGGGTGACACATGTGAGATGCACAGCGAGAACCCTCTATCGATCCTTATATAACATGGTGATCGCCGTTAGAATCGTCTTAGAAGTGGATGGACCCCATTTGGGATTATAATAGACGGAAGCCTACGACGACGAAAGAGCGAGAAATTTAAAATAAGGGCGAGGTCGATGGGTTCACTAATCTGAGTCTATACAAGCGAGGATTTTTCACACCTTTCCTTAAATGCATCGCGGGAGAAGATACTGAATACGTGCTGAGAGAGGTACACGAAGGCATATGCGGGAATCATATCGGAGCTCGTGCATTAGCAGGAAAAGTCTTGAGGCAGGGATACTACTGGCCTACAATACTCAAAGATGCAACCGACCTAGTCAAGAAATGCAGAATCTGCCAGGAGCACTTTGTAAAATCTCACGCCTCCCATCAGGGCCATAACGTGATGCAAGCCCCCGGCCTTTCCAACAATGGGGTTTGGACATGCTAGGACGCCCGTTGGTAAGGTCGGTGCAAATTCATAGTCGTCGCGTTAGTTGCTTCGCAAGTGGCGAGCCAGAACCTTTAATTTACGATTACAGACAGAGAAGATGCAATTTTGTGTGGCGGCCGAGGTCGCCTGCGGGTTTTGTGGTATTCCAAGAGCACTGATATGGAACAACAGGTTCGACAATATTAAATTCAAGATTTGTCTGAGCTCGAATTAAAAACTATTACTCGTCACGAGCACGCATGATCATGGACGGTGAGTCATATCGGAGCCATAGGCGCCTTGAAGACCAAATTGGGAAGACCTTAAAGGAAGTGGGTAGAATACCTCCAGTACTATGGAGCCCCTACGGAGACCCAGCCGCGAGGGTCGGCTTGGCAGGAAACCCTAGTTTGCCCACAGCCTTTGGCAGAAGCGATAGCCCCCGTTGAGGTCGAATAAAGTCTCCCAGAGGATCGGGTCGCGTCGATGCAGAACACAATGTGAGGCCCTTCGTCCCCAAACTTAGAACTCCTAGATGGCAGACGAGGTTCCCCAAGGCGTACGGAGGAGTATCAAAGAGACAACAGTCTTATGTCGAAAAGTCAAACCAGGTACATCTTGGGTGATTTAGTCTTAAAAAGCTCTGCCCGGCGAGGAAGAACCGGTAGCATGAAGCGGGCGTGCGGGAAGGTCCTTACATCATATCAGGAGTCATCGGACCGAGGCAATTATGAGCTTGAACATAAGAGGAAAAATCTTCTGACACACCACGTAGGTCACGGAACATCTTAAAGCGTTTTACCATTAAGCGTTGGTTTGTAATAGATCCTTGTTAATTATTAGATGGCGAGTTGAGCATTTATTAATTATGTTGTCAGACATCTCATACGGTTCAGATGTATAAAAATCATAAAAGGCATAATGAGAAGGTTCATAGACATGAAAAGAAAAGTCTCTCTTTATTACAATCAAATTACAATCGGATTACAATCGGATTACAATCGGGACACAATCAGTCGCATCATCGTCTACATCTGGGAAGCACACAGTACAAGTAGTTCCTTAATATATAAAAAAAAAAAACAAAGAGACGACAAAGGGGAAAGACAGAATAAAAGGAAGGAGAAGGAAAGGAAAGAGAAAGAAAGGAAAGAGGTGGAAAAGAGGAGAAGGAGAAAAAGGGATGGAAAGAGTTTAGTCGGAAAAAAAGAGAGAGGGAGAATGAGAGGTGGAAGAAAAGATGAAGATGAAGAAGAAGGAGAAGGAAAAGAGGAAGAAAAAGAAAAACAAAAAAAAAATGGAGAGGCGATACATGCGCGACTCACATCTCTCCGAGAGAAAATATTCCACAGCACGAGGCAGGAATAACATGACTCCACAGCAAGGGAGGCCCAGGGAAAAACCGCAGCTCCACATGACAATAATCACGGTGAAATTTGAACGAGGAATCTTCGAGGACAAACTCTTGGAAGCGGAGATAATCAGAAGCGAGATTCCATCTCACGCAAACTTGATGCACCCGTCATGAAGCGAATCTTGAAGTATGGGTTACGAGGCTTGACGAGCAGCCTATTATAAGGAGATCGAGCACTCGGAAATTAGCCTTGTCGTTCGGAATTCTTCGCCGTCGGCGTGTGGCATCCATTTCAAAGGTGAAAGCGTGAAGCGTCTCGATATACCAAGGCCCACGGCGCCGAGAGCCGTAGCTCATTGGTGATCCGCTTGGCCGCGGCCCGCGGCGCTAACGAGTCGGTCGGCGGCGAAACCTGAGCCACGGCACGAGGCCAAGTAGCTCCACACATTGGCGAGGCGATCCGCCGGCATAGGCCCGCAGCGCCTAGCAGGTCGGTCGGCTCGGTACAGGCAGCCACGGGGCCACGGCGCCGGGAGCCAGTGGCTCGCATTGAGGTGATCCGCTCGGCCTGGGGAGCCCGCGGTTGCCTAGCGAGTCGGTCATTTCGGGTACGGAGCGCCACAAGGCCACGGCGCGGGAGCCGTGGCTCACATTGTGGACCGTCCACTCCAGCACGAGGCCCGCGTTGCCCTAATGGAGTCAGATCAGCTGTTTTATGCTGCTCCTGAGGCCACGGCGCCCGGGGCAAGTAATCGACAGCGAGGTGATCCACTCGGCCACGGAGCCACATTTGCCTAACGAGCGGATCGGCTCGGTATGCGCCACGAGGCCTGACGCGAGCGAAGTAGCTCACATTGGCGGGTGATCCACTTTCGGCCGGGTGGCGCGCGAGCCAGCCGAACGCCACCACGCCACAGCCGCCGTGGAGTCAAGTGAGTCACATTAATTCAGATGATCCACTCAAGATGTGCCACGCTGCCTAACGAGTCAGATCAGCTCAGGCTGGAACGCCACCAAGGCCACAACGCCAAGAGCCAAGTAGCTCACTTTGACGAGTGCATCTACTCTGGACAGGTCACGCTACCTGAGGAGTTAGACCAATACAAACTACATTGACACTCTAGCCATAGCGCCTGAGCTCCAACAAGCCATACATGGACGAGTTTCACCCAACTGCCGCATCGACGAAAGCTCCTCCCAACAACCACATGGACGAGCTTCCACCCAATCGTCACATTGACGAGCCCAGTAGTTCACATGGACGAGCTCTACTCAGCAACTCGCTTTGACGACCTCAGCCAAAATCAGGTCGTGCAGCCTAAGGGATCAATTCGGCTCATACAAGTCGTACCGATGAGATCAAGAACGCTTTGGACGACCTTAGCCAAAACCAGTGTTCGATAATGCGGATCAATTCGCCTATACAAGTCACCAATACTGAGGACTGTTAACTCGCTTGACGACCTCACTAAAATCAAAGTCGCAAATTCTATGGATCAATTCGCTCATACAAGTCACCACGAGACGTTGATCCGCTTTGACGACCTCACAGTAAATTCGTCAGATGCCCAAAGGGATCAATTCTAGCCATAAGTCAAACATGGAGATCGCCGAATCCCTCGCTTGACGACCTCGCCCAAAAATCGCCCGTGCAGCCCCAAGGGATCAATCTTGACTTGATACATGTCACCGATGGAGATCGTTAACTAGCTTTGACGACTTTGCACAAAATCACCGATACCAAAGGATCAATCTCGACCATACAAGTCACGATAGATCAAGAACTCACTTCGACGACCTCACCGCGCAAGTCATGCGTACTCGAATCAAGCTCAACTCGTGCAAGTTAAATGATGGATCAAGAACTCGCTTGATCACTGCACCCAAAATCGTCATGCCAACCTATGGGATCAATTCACGAGTAAGTCACCACGGAGATTCGCGAACGCCGCTGGACGTTATCAACCCAACCAGGTCACAGCTCATGGGATCAATTCTGGCCATACAAGTCGTACCGATGGAGGATCAAGAATCATTTGACGACCTCACCAAAATCAGTCTTACATAAGTGGATCAATTCGCCATACAAGCCAGCCGACGGAGATCGAAGAACTCGCTTGACGACCTCACCTAAAGCAGTCATGCAAACTGGGAATCAGCTCAACTCAGTAAATCACCGATGGAAATCAATAACTCGCACCGACAACCTCACCCAAAAAATCAGTCGTGAAATCTCTAAGAAGTCAATTCAAATTTCATACAAACAAGTCATCAAGCCACTCGCTAAAAAACAAGTCATGCAATTGAATCGCCTCAGAAAGACAACAACGCAAACAAGCAGCCTACTTGACGAGCCTCGCTTTGTACGCACCGCATAGTTTAGAATCGTCATCGAATAAATTAGTCCATCGGTTTCATGAATCGCTTGACGGCAGCTTTATTTCCTAATTCAGACTTCAACTGCCATACTTGCCTATGAGGAAAGCGAAAATATTCCAGTAAGAACGCAAATCTTAAAGAAAAAAGGAAAAAAAAATGAATATTTACTAAAAGGAGGGCTACATATGTCTCAGGCCCCAAGCCCGACAAAAGAAAACGGGTATACGTGAAAGAAAGATATAAAAAGTCGACATCAGGCAAACAGAGATGGGCACAGGAACTTAAACGCTTCAATAGGAGGAAATGTGACGATGACGAGGGGAATGGCCTGCCAGAGTATCCGGCTCTGAGAATAATTAGCAGAAAAGATTCCTCCTCGCCTTCGTCATTGGGGAGGTCGAAATTGAAGTCCGTCCGAATACGATGAACGGCCTTCACAAAAGCAAGCCACATATTCACCAGCACCGGCTTGATCCCTCAATTTTCTAATAACTTCATCCCTCTGAGCAACCAAACTCACTCGCTGATGAAGATCCACACGCAATCCTCGACACTCCTCATTCAAATGTTCGCTCGAATTTACTTCGGCCTGAGGCCCACGACGAGCCACCTCCAAAGAACGCTGACTCTGAGGCTTCTCGCGACGAGCCGCTCAGTTGCTATCTTTATCGCTCGTGTCGCCATTGGTCAGCAAGATAGCTCACCCGAGATTCCCCGCAGCTCACCCCGAGAGGTGATGAGCTCCTCCCTAACCATCTTAAGCTCATCGTAGATTGCAAAATCTTCCAATCTCGACCAATCATTCACAACCCAAGCTCATCCCGAACCTTCCGCTTCGCCTTCAGCCGCAATCGTGCTACTGCGACCTCATCTTCTACTTTCGCCGAAAGCACGGCCAAGCATGGTGCGCTGATCGATTTAAGTCGCTCCACTTCTGTCATACGCCGCTGCCCCGCTCTGCGCCCACACAAACATATGAGAGAGGCCACCGCCTTATAACCGCCATTTTTACATGCTTTTCATTTAGTCTGACCTTTTCGGCCAGACCCTTCAAATGAGTGGCTACCTGCACATCAAACATGAGGTCAACTTTCAACACGGAATCAATGATGAAATAAGCGATTAGAGATCTTCATCGAGGCAACCCCTTAAGGGATAGAGAGCCGTAGCCTTATCAATCTGCAAATTCTTTTCGACCCTCCCAAGGTCGAATCCTTGAGGATGGATGAGATCGCACTGTCGCGGGCTCAAAGATTGAAGAGCAAATATCCTCATCTTCGCCACTTTTTTGCTCCTAAGCTTTCACTCCGCCCTTCGAGGAGGTGACCTAGCACTATCCAAAGGCGGATTCCAGACGGTTATAGGCATAACCGCCAATGGTGATACGAACCCCGTCAACTTGTGAGGAGACCCGTGATCGAATTAGATCGAAAGAACCGCCCTAGTATTCGGCTTGGATGGAGATCGCAACTGCGCTTATATGGCTAAAGAACCCTGGTATATATGACGCCACACCTGATGGAGATCCGATTGATAAGTCTATGGAATGAAGACGCCACCAACCATGGAAAGGTTGATTGATAAGTCGATAGGATGAACGCCAATGAAAAACCGAGAAGTTCAAAAGTTCTTGAGAGAACCAAAGAGAAAAGATAAACTCTCGATTTTTATTAATCAGAATGTGTAGAATGTAGGGATAACAAGTCTTCTTGAAGAATAAAAACACGAAAAAGAAACTAAATATTTTACCAAAAAACTAGAAAGGAAACTAACATACTTTTTCCTAAACCACTACACTAAAACATCCATGGATAGAAAAGGAAACCATATAATTATGACGTCTAATGAATTGAATAATCAAAACCAAAGAAATAAATCAGAACAAACACTCCAATCCACAATTATCAAAATAATATGAACCCTTCTTATAATCATTCACTCAATCAGTCAACTTTCCAATTAAATAATATAACCTGATTTTCAACTAGAAAAAAACAGACTTTCTAAATTAAATAAAGCAACTCCTACTTTGACTTGGAGAACAAATCTTTCTAAAATAAACCAACTCCAAATCAAAATAGTAATAAAACTCAAAACACTTGGAAATAGAAATATATTAGGTGTTTCCAAGGTTTCATAGCCTCCAAAATCTGAATTTTCCAAAATTAAGATTGAATTCCCAATGTATGTTGTAAATGCTCTAGCATCATGGATCTTTTCAGGCTTTTGATTTTCATCATTCCCCTTTTCGGTGCACTGGCCCCCGGAATTTAACCATAATGTTGTCATGGCATGAAAATAAATACATATCCTCCACACCTATCCTTTTGGGATCAAGTAATACATGTATACCACATGGATCAATAAATTCCTCCACTTCGCTTTGAAGTTTTGTCTCCTGGTGGCAAATCACCGTGGTCATCCTCGTGGATTACATACTTGAACTCAGAATGTAAGGAAGAAACAATTAGGCAACGTAAGAATCAAGATCGTTAGTCTCTAAAAGCGCCTCTTGTACAAAAGTACAAACATAGGCCTTTTAGAATAAAAAACACTCTTAAGTTCACTATCTTTTGTATAGAAGCTTCTTCTTTTGTTTCTTCTTGTTCATCGCTCACTCTCGATCTTTTTTGTTTTCTCTCCTTTTCGTTGTTCACTTTAAGATCATTTTCCCTTTCACTCTCTTTTCTTTTCTCACTCTTCTTTCCTTCTATCACTTTCCTTTTCCTCTTGTTTTTCTTCCTATTTCTTTTCTTTCTTTTTTCTTTCTCATTCTTTTTTGAATCA
This sequence comes from Tetrastigma voinierianum, assembly GCA_016808115.1. Lineage (NCBI taxonomy): Eukaryota > Viridiplantae > Streptophyta > Magnoliopsida > Vitales > Vitaceae > Tetrastigma > Tetrastigma voinierianum. The sequence continues at coordinate 113,923 of JAEQBH010001340.1, forward strand.
TGGTCTTGATTTCCTTGTCCGTCACCTCTGCTCTTGTTCTATTTTGGGCTCGTATCGTATTTATCTTCCTCCTTCCTCCATTGATTCAACTTCCAAGTGGATGAAATTGGACTAGGTTCAGAACGTGTGTTGGTATTGTCCCTCCTCTTGACTTGATTCTCGATCTTGATAGCCATATGCACCATATTCTCCAACTCTACGTAATGTTGCAATTCCACCACATTTTGAATCTGTCTGTTTAAACCTGCCAGAAACCTCGCCATTATAGCCTCTCGATCTTCTTCAATATTTACTCTAGTCATTGCAACCTTCATCCCCTTATAATACTCCTTTACACTACGATTGCCTTGCCTCAGGTTTTGCAACTTGTCAGACAACTCCTGCAGTAGTAAGCTGAAACAAATCTCTTTCGCATCACCTCTTCATCTCTTCCATGTTTCCACCGCTAGCCCCTATTCCGTCTCATATTAAAAAACTAATTCTGTCCCACCAAACCGTTGCATACTCCGAGAACTCAGATGGCAAGTTTCACCTTCTTATTTTCTACAATCGTGGACAATCAAAACCGTTCCACCTTCCTCTCCCACTCCAAGATTTTTAACAGTCTCTTTCCTTGAAAGACGGAACCCATACCCCCCGTTACTGGTCGACGAATCATAACCATTCTCATCTTCAAAGTCTCCTCCTTCATACTCCTCGTCACCCGTGCCCCTCTTCTGGTTCCTTCCCTTCTACGCTTATGGGAGGGTTTCGTGGTCGCCGGCTTTGCTCCACCCTCTCATGGAATTGTCTGAATCTAATTTGAAGATCCTCTTTACTCACTAGTTAAGGCCTCCATAATGAACTTACATCACTCCCTCCTGTCATACTTTCGGATGTGTCGTTTCTGCCATATTGTCGTGAAACAAGGCAAGAAAGAAAAGGCTTAAATAAATAGGACCTCACAAATCACTCCCATGTTTCCAGACTAAAGAATGATTCACTTGGCTCACTCGTGTTTTCTGCACAATATTCGAATCTTTTTTTTTCTAAATTTGACCACTCTTGGCCTTTTTTCCTCTGACTCTCTTTAGTTCTTTTGGAACTAATCAAACAAATCAGATTTTTTTTCGAAAATTCATCCTCAAAAAACATATAAAAAATATTCAAGCTTTATTTATTTATTTTTTATACTATGGTGGGGACTTTGATTTCCAACAACTTGAATGATATATAACAAAAAAAATTATGCTTTTTTTTTTTTCGACCTTTTTTTTTTTTTTTTTTTTTTTCCTAGCTTCTAGACTTTTTTTCAAACTCCATTCTTTTCCTTTACTTCCTTTCTTTTTTTCTTTTTTTTTTTTAACTTGGGATGGATGGTTCACTAAAAAAAAAAAAAGAAATAAAAATTATATCCGATCAAGAATGTAAAGAAAATCGATCAGATGTAGTGATAATAGGGTTGTGAATGGAAATCGTTGAACGGAATTTAGAAGGTATGGATGAAAGGTACTCAAGATGGTTCTGACAAAGAAAAAAAAATAATAATAATAAAAGATAGGCAAAACTTAAAAATAGAACTTGCTGCTCGATATCACCAAAATGATAGACTCATGAGGATATGTATTTATTTTCATGCCATCAACAACATTATGGTTGGTGACTGGGATCTAATCTTTCTGGCGAGTGGGAATGATTTAGGATAAAGGATACCATGATGCTAGCAGATTGGGAATTACCTATTCTTGAGCCTGCTGAGGTCGAAATCTTGGAAACACCTATCATATTTCTATTTTCCAGCGTTTTGAGTTTTGTTTATTTGATTTGGAGTTTGTTTATTTTGTTATTTGTTCCGTCGCTTTGTTTACCTTAGAAGTAGTTGTCAAGAGTTGCTATTTATTTTGTCTCGTAAAAGGTCCGCTCTGGGATTTGGTGATGATTTAAAATGATTTGTCACATTTTGAGCCAACAGACTGAGATGATTTGCTCCCAGATTTACGGCCGATTTAGTCCCAGATTTGCCGCACTTATTGTCATGCCTGTCCTGCACTATGTTCTTTTTCTTCTTCCATGATGCTTTTTTAGTATGCAGTGGTTTAGAAAGTATGTTAGTTTTCATTTAGTTTTTTGGTAAATATTTAGTTCTCTTTTCTATTGTGTCTATTTAAAGCGCTCTGTTATCCCTACATTCTACACACATGATTAACAAAATCGAGAGTTTATCTTTCTTTGGTTCTCAAGAACTTTTGAACTTATCGGATTTTTCCGTACAAGCCATCCTATCACATCAATCAACATTTTATAGTTGATTGTATGCCTTCATCTCCATAGACTTATACATCGATTCATCACGACAGGCGTCCTCACCTTGGTATAGTGAGGACGCCTACACCTGATGGAGATCCGACCGATAAGTCTTGATAAACGCCACTGAATAACCGATAAGTTCAAGGGAGTTCTTCAAAGAACCAAAAGAGAAATTGAAACTCACCTTATAATGCTTAAACTTGAAGAATACAAGGATAACAAGCCTTTAAATAGGCCCAAAATACGAAAAAAAGAAACTAAATATTTTACTAAAACTAGAAGGAAACTAACACATTTTTTCCTCCTAAACCACTACATACTAAAAACATCCATGGAGGAGAAAAGGAAACTATATAATTTGTAGGACAAGGCCTGCAATAGAATTAGCAGCAAATCTAGAACAAATTGGTTCAAATCTATGTTAAATCAACTAAAATACAAAGAATCCACGCAAATCATCACCAACCACTGACTTTCCCGAACAAATAAATAGCAACCTTTATTTAACTAGGAAAACAGACTTTCTAAATTAAATAAAGTAACCTACTTTGACTCGAGAACAAATCTTTAAAATAAACAAACCCAAATCAAAATAGTAATAAACTCAAAACACTTGGAAATAGAAATATATTAGGTGTTTCCAAGGTTTCACAAATTCTCCCAAATCGAATTTTCCAAATTAAGATTGAATTCTTAACAGGTGCTGAAATACCTTAGCATCATGGATCCTTTCAGGCTTTGATTTTCATCAAACCACGTCAAATAGCCGCGCCCAAGTGACCTTTGCCTCCCAACAGCTCTCGAAGGGGGGCTGGAACTAAACCACCTGAGCCTCGACCACGTACATTACGCCCAATCCACCCAGCAAAAGAAGTCGGAGACCCCCCAATTTCCGAACCTTGGCCGAAACCGACCTGTCTTTCTCCATGGAGTTTGATTTTTCCTTTCGCACCCTAAGCTCCTGGTACAGAGTCCCCAACGACTAAATCTCTTCTCCCCTAGCAGGAGTAGTCATGAAAGCTCCAATGGGAGAAACTCTCTTATGGTGGGAGGAGGCAGGTCGAAGCAGTGCTGGAACGCAAGTGCACTCAAATTAGATGGGCCAGGAATGTCCGATTTTATCAGCTATGCATAAGGACGAGCAGGACATTTCGCCAACGCCAGAGCTACGACATTATCTTCGGCACTGAGGTCAAGACGAGCACCTGGGAAGCATAAAAACAATACAAAATAAGAAACATTCAGCAACCTTCACACAAGTCATGCCGAAAACAGTGCAAACACTCACGAAGATTACCAATGGTCACCGAACGCCTGCAGTGTCGCCCTTGGCTTAAGGATCAGACTCAGCTGAAACCGCCGACAAAGAAATAGCGCCCTTCCACGACCTATGAGAAGAAGGAAGATCGAGATCACTGTAGGGGCTCCGTGACGCCCGAGAAATGAAGAAGCCCGATGGCCCCTTTGGGCTAAAAAGATGAGGCAGAGCACTAGGACGCCAGCCTTTGTCCCCAAAAAAGGTCAATGTATCTTGACCAAAATACCCCAACCATTGGGAGGAAGGTAAGGAGAAGAGATGAAATGTTGCAGAACTCCTTTCATGAAGGGGTGCAAGGGAAAACGAAGACCATTATCAAAGGCGACTTCAAAGAAACATACCATCCCAGGCACGGAAGCTACATAAAAAGTCAAGACATCAGCCCATACGGATACTGGGAGGCCTCAGCAATATCTCAACAAAGGTAACCCCATACGGCTGGATCGACCTATGGTCCCACAACACAACATGTTGGACGGCAGATTTGAGGTAATCTGACCCCCCAGGATATCTAATTAGGTTTATTTTCCCTTTATCCTTACCCAAGGGTAGAGGAGGCGCCCCAGGAACGTTTCGAGGTTCAACCACGGCCGAACAACCTGAAGCATCCCTAATCCGTCCAGAACCGACAACAGTTGAAAAGTCATCACCAATACGTAAAGAAGAAGAACGACTCAGACCCATGGTGAAAGCAAACGGTAAAACAAAATCCAATCAACTGAACCCTAGCGTCTCGTCAGGCATTCAATCAAGAGAACTAAAGAGCAGGTGTATCGGTCCCGTGAATAAGACGGTTGGCTACCTCGTGAAAACGCTTTAAAAAAGACCCTACACAAAAGGGGCAGGCGAAGAGCCAGGAGAAAACGAAGTACGAGATCGCCGAAAGTAAAGAGGAGGATGCAGGACCAGAGGAACTCAAGACAGAGGAGGTCGGCGAAAGAAACTAAGAGGAACTAAGGAGAGTATGAAAAACAAGCGCGAAACCCAAAGAGTCATCATTATCGCACGACGCTGCAACGGCGATCGCTTCCACTAGCCCGCTTTTCCGCGCACACGTGAAAATAGCAACCGCTACAGAGGAATTACGCCTGCCCACGCAACCGCAGGCATGGCATCAAACCGACAGTAAAGAAACGAGCTCATTATCCATTATAAGTCAAAGAACGCAGCCCTAATACAAAGACCAACCCCTTCCCAAGATACTGCTCTTCAGCAAAGGGCCTTGGCCGCTAGGCCCAAAGGATGATCTTGGATAAATTAGAAGGTCCATATCCGGCCAATCAGCCTATATTTCGCCAATACAGAGAATAAAATAATCCTTAACAATATATTACCCATCCAACCATATCTCATCATTGAGGAAAAGAAAATACTGAAGATATCATTGCCGCTGGATGACCAATATGAAGGAAGATTATCCTAAATAAACCGTTTTTTTCTAAACTTTACCAATCCTATATTATAATGAAAGAAATCCCATCCACGGAACGAACTTACCATAATCCGACCTACAACATCTACTATAAATACATGGCCACCCTAGCGATGAAAGGTACGCAAAAACTCATACGCAAGAACATTCGCCCTCTGCGCTCTTTCTCTCAAAGAACCACTAGCATCGGAGTTTTCACCAATGTAATGTAAGCCCTCACCACCCCCTTCCTCCTTGTTTTGTGTAGGGAAAAGCCGTCTTCAAAACCAGCAGCGGATCAACGTGTCGCGGACCCATCTCAGCCCACAAGTAGTCCTGATCCAACCCAACGACGCCACATGCTCCACTTCGGGGCCTGGCTGGAAAAAGCATCATTAGCCAAGAATGGCATTTTGTTTTTATTTATTTATTATTTTCTAAAATTATTTTATTCTATCAAAAAATTCATATATTCAGCTAAGTTTTTTGCTTAATGATGCACATGGATTAGAAGAAGATGCATGCACTATCCAATAAAATCTTATTAATAAATGATTATACAAAAGATTTTAAAAACACCTGTTTGACATTTAAACAATCGCTCATACTAACACTAAACCTAGGATATTCCTTCCTTCTTTTACCTTGCATTTTTGTTAAAATACCTTTATTACTACATTAAACAGGGTCTCAATGAAAATGCAAATAACATAAATTAATTATAAATATAATAATAGTTTTAGTTTTCTAAAATAATAGTTTTTATATACTTTTATAAGAAAATATTTTGGTTGTAAAAATATAGTATTACTATTATTTGATTACTTTATTTTAAAAATATTTATATATTGCAAAATTAGTTATTTTAAAATTACTTTCTTTTTTATTTTAAAATTACTTTACAATTTAGAAAAAATATTTCATATTATTGAAACCGCTTTGTCAAAAATTTTAAAATATTAAAATCCCCCTTCTTCTAATTAATTTTTTTCACATATTTGTATAATATTTTTTATTTTTAGAATATATCAATTTTTCTTAAAAAAGGGGGTGGCAGGGGGGATTAGCAGCGGGACTGAGCGGGCGGGGTGGGTCTCCATCCTGGGTGATCATTTTAAAAACTCCGTCCATCCCCGGTCCACCCCCATTGGCGGGTATAATTTTCATCTCCATCCCCGTCCACGGATAAATTTTTAATCCCCATCCCCACTTCCCCCGTACCCGTTTCCCAAGCCCAAGCCCAAGCCCAAACCCAAAGCCCAAGCCCAAGTCCAAGCTAAATAAATTCAATATTTTAAATAATCCAACAACATTCTAAATAATCTAACACAACATAATGTAGCATAATATATTTAAACAAAATACAAACAACAAATGTCCAAAATACTACTTCACTTATTATAATTCAACATAACACAAACAACATAATAGGTAAACGATTCTTGAATCAACTGAATCATCTCTAACACCGCTTCACACCAACTCAATTCATCCTTAATAAGATCGGTGTGTAGAATCTATTTCTTCACCATCACTTCCTATCATTAAAAGAAAAATAATTAGATTCTCTTCCAAAGAGAAATTTTCAACTAAAAAATGATATACCCTATCATCAATATCAAGATCCTCCAATAATTTTGTAGCTCTTCAGGCCCGCAAGTAGAGCAGAATCTAAAAAAAAATTAATGCATTAGTCATAAATAATGCACATTATGATGCATATACAAAGAATATTTACCACTCGTTTTTCAGCACATAACCAACTTTGAGTATTAACATTAAAGCTTCTACTGTAGTTGGAAGAAGTCTATTACATGTGGACTGGATCACCTCTCCCACTTGTGATAAAAGGCATTCCTGGTGGCAACGTTAGAAACAAGAATAGCAAAAAGATCTATGAGTAATCATTTGGAGTGAGGGGATACTTTGGGACCACTTGTCTTTCAAAAGACAGTACATCAAAATCTGTGAAGTTCAAGGTGATCGCACACATCTTCTAAATAACAATCTTAACTTAGACCTCCCACGTGCTTCTTTGTTATGTCTCTGTTTGTATAAAACTTATCAAAATTAGAGATCATCAATAATGGAGAGTTAGAATCAATATCCGAGATTGAAGAGGGAAGAAGGTTATGGTTCATAATCATTTCCTTACCTCGTCTCATATTCGCTAACCACCGCAAGCCCTTAATCCTCGCTACTTCATTTAAAGCTTCCACACCTCCATACATTTTTCATAGTAATACTCCAAAATTCTCAACTTATACCAGGATCTAAAACAAAGGGCTATTCTACAATGACCATGAATCACACTAATATTTGTTAAACTTTCACATTATTCAGTGCTATATCTTATCACGTCTGGGACTCGTCACTTACATTTCTACTCTTATCCCACAAATAGTTAAAAGTATACATTGATTTAGGGGATACTTAGTACCTGAAAACAATTTGGTTGCGGTATGAAACAATTCCAATTTTTCACAAATCTCTCTTGCCACCTCCCAATCATCTTCATTGACAAATCTGTAATGAGAATCTGATATTTCAAGCGAGCAAACACATTCTATAAATCAAACTAGTTTGGAAGAGAAAAGTAGAATTCATCGAGTCTTAACATCAAGAGCAAAGCTTTGAGCATGGAATATGGCTTGATGAGCCGCTCTTCAAATTTTTTTGAACCTCGAGATGTTCAATCACAACACTGTCATGTAATTCTTTCTGTCACTCATCTCCAATCACATTCAACCATCTTCGACAATTGCTGAGAATATGTGCACAACAACGATATGGAAACAACCGACCATGCAATATTAATGAACCAAATAGTTATTCATCAAAATAGCCACAATTGCATCATTAGTAGTACAATTATCCATACCAATGTGAGGGCTTCAGTCCGTGGGGTCCGTTGACTACCCGTCAACCTCAAGGAAATCTATACGCCTCGTATCACGAGACGTGATACCTGAGTAAAAATGCCTCGCTCCATAAACCACTATAAACAAATAGCACAACTATATCTCACTTATCTCCTCTAATAATTAATAGTTGATTACACTTTTATACAAACATATCTTAAAATCTAAAATTCTAATATATGTTATATCCAAAAGAATCAAAGCCACAACTCGACTTTCTTCAAAATAGCCTCTAAATGAGCTGTCTCCTCGAGCGCTCCCTATACCTGAAAAGTATATTCCTCTGACAGGTGAGCTATCACCCGGGTGAGTGAATCACCCCAATGGGTTATCACCTATGCATATTATAATGCTCAAAATAAACACACCAAGTAAATACGTGATCCTACTTGAATGTCTACATGATCACCCCATATCACGAGTCATCACCGACTCACTCACACTTTTTTTCATTTTATTCTGGACCATTTTGTCCAAAATGTATACTTATGGTTTTTGGTATTTTTCCAGCTGTGACGCCCCAAATCCCGGGGGTCCGTTGACTACCCACCCTGCAAAATTAGCATGCCTCGTATCAATGAGACACATACCAGTAAATGTTTCTCGCTCATAAACCAATACTCATAAAAACAAATAGCACAACTATATCTACCCATTCCAATAATTCAATAGTTGATTACATCTTTTATACAAACATATATTAAAAATCTAAAATTTAATACATGTTATATCAAAAGCATCAAAGCCACAACCCGCTAAAATAGCCAAATAAGTTGCCTTCGAGCGATCCTCGTACCGAAAAGAGATTTCATATATTATCGCCAGAGGAATCACCTAAATGGGGTTACTTCCACCCAAGTGATATGTACGCTCAAACAACACACACTCAAGTAAATACGGATCCCCACTCTGAATGTCTGCACGATCACCCTATGTCGAGTCCTCACCAACTCACTTACACTGCTTTTAAGCCACATTTAAATATTCATTTTCAAAACAAACTCTTTGTTCTTGAAAATATACTACCTAAGTGTGGTAAAATACGGATTCACCCTCCAAGCGCGACTGTTGGTGAGCTTTCCGAAATGGGCCATGGTCCTCATCCAAACATCTGTTGGCCCATCTCCCAACCCACCTCCAATATCATCTCAGAAATTCCTTTCGCAACCAGTCCGCTTACAATCTCATGTCATGCACTCACACCTACTTCTAGGTTACCCAAAGGTATATGGAAAATGCATTATGTCATTTTCTAAACGAATATAATATGTCAATATGCATATTCTCAATCAACTACAATTACAATACACAATTCAACACATCAACTATCACCCAATTTAGCTCACTACAATCAACATAATCTTACTTTTAATGAGCTTCACACAATTTATATTCCATATAATTGTGAATCATGTTACACTGCACATCACATTAACCTATTAATTTATTTGATCAACCAACTTCCCAAATTAGCTCACTGAGAAATTTACAATATCATCTCCATTATCGACAACACAATTTTATTCCATATAATTGTAAGCCATTGTGTTAACACATTATAACTAGTGTTCCTAACTTATCTATTTCACACATACCAAGCCATTCATTTCTATCACCCAAGCACAACATGGACGATGGTCCAATTTAGATGAAACCCTGGATCTTTTTAACAGCCCTAAAATGTAGCAGTGGGTCGGGTCCAGGGCAAATGACTATCCTCCTCTTGGTGGAACCGACCTCCATACCCATTTCCTGCCTCCTACTACCAAAACACAATTTATTATATAAATTATGATACAAATAGGCCAAATCAGTCCCTTTAAACTGATCCGACTGACCAAAAATATCCCAAAATTTTACACTGTTCCAAGATTTGGAACCGATCAAACGGCCCTCACGGCTTTTCAATCAACTCAACATCATAAAACACTTAAATAAAGTGTAAACAAGCAGGGATAAAACTCTACATCAATAGCCATTTAAACTCAAAACTGTCCACGCTGCCCTTGCCGCTGCAGAACAACTTTCTCATTCAAGAAACTGACCTTGGCCCGATTAGCCGATCTTAGAGAAGCGCACTTTCTCTCTCTAAAAATATCAAAACCTAAATATCCAGCCTACTGCATCTCTATTCTTTCCTCCTGCACGTTTTTGGCTCTTTTAATTGAAGGAGATGACCACTATGCATTATTTTGTCTTTTCCTCATTTAAAATTTCCAAAATTACAATTATGCCCTTCTTCCCATTAGTTTGTCTTTACTATCCAATGGCATCATGCCATGTGTCAACGTGGGTCCCACCTTGAGCTCAACTTAATCGAATTTGAGCCTGACACGTGGCATCCTGTAAGGATACCAAAAATGCGCCCAAACGTCCCGCCCGACGCTGCTTCTCAAAAACACGCAAATTCCAACTATCTCGACCCGACGACTCACGCGAGGCCTAGATTTCATGTAGACGATTCCAACCAAGTGAAGTCCGTCATTATCCGAGATCTAAAAAATTTCTGACTTCATCGAATTTGATATTTTTATCTTTGAGAAAATCGTATTTTCTGCTTTCACGATTACCATTGTGGGCCAGTTGAACAAAAGTGGCTTTTGATCTGGGACATGGTCCAACCAGAACAACTATTATCAATGGAGAAATTTTTGGAAAATCAATCTCAAGACTCTAAACCCAAAGCCAGTTTCTTGGCTGCCTCAAGTTGTATTTAAGGTGAAAGTATACTTAAAAGATGGACAGATGTTGGTTGATAATAGTTTGGAAACTAAACCTCATTATTTGTTTAACTAAAATGACCTGCCAGGCATTATTAGTATATACAATATTGATTAGTCTTGCTTAGGATTTTGCTAGTACAGTATGAGAATCACACAGATGTATTCTTCCTTTGTTCACATAATGATTGGGTGACCGCGAACAAAACTAAAAGAAATCTTTGTAACTTGGAGCGCGGACACAATTATGATCAAATTGCATGTACTTTAACATTTCATAATGTAGATAGGAACTTGTAACATGTAGTGATAATGTACCATATCACTGTCATTATAATTATACACACATCCCTGTTTCCACAACATCTATGCGAAGCTGTAGCTGATGATACTGCTAATTAGAATATATATATATATATATATTACTACCAAAAACCAAATTAATGTATAATATTTCATGGCTTGTCTAGAGACACTTGACATGGGCATAATAAATGTACTAACATTTCCTTTTATTGTTCTCCTTTGCTGTAGGATTAGATTAAGATAAAAAAAGGGAGTTTTCACAAGATGGCCTTTATTTATAAAAATAACTTTAGCCCTCATTTCAAACTTATACTCAAGTTAGCATCTTTCGCAGACTTATGTTCCATCTAATTTCCTTTATATTTGAACTAAAGTCGCACTGACAACTGTGATTTACTTTTGAATTAAATCTATATTTAATAACTATGGTTTCCTTTGATGTTGAATAAAATCAGTTGATAATTATGATTTCTTAACTAAAACCGTAGTTGTTATTTACAACTTTTAGCAAAAATGAAATCATAGTCATAATCTACTGCTTTAGTTCAAGGCTATGTGGGTACCATGGTCTTTAGACCCACTAATCAATGGACCCAAGGGCTGCTTGGCCCAGGTTGTGAAGCGGTCCAAGCCCACTTACCATGTCAAAGCCAGGGGGCACCACCCAGACGGGAGTATCCAAAAGAAAACCAGGATGTCTCCCCATGACTTGTCCCTTCAAGCGCAGCCCATCTAATCTTAAGTCCCACAACCTGCCATCCTATCAAGATATGTGAAGTTCATATAAAGATAATGCCAAAAAACACGCAAAGATATTAATGATTTCCCAGCTTCAAAATCCTTTATTTAAAAGATTAATTCTGGGAAAAGGAAGAATTAATCATCGATAAGGAATGAGTGATTTTATCCCTATGATTAATAGATTTCTTTCCAAAAATCATGAAAGTTTCATGAACCAATTTCTATAAATCGCAGATCCTCCACTATCAGACTCTAGAATGTGTAAATGCCATGCACCTAAAAAATGCCAGATATCAATAAAAGAATGTCTTCGTTATCCACTATCAGCGTATCTTCAATCTCAATACAGGTCCACTACAAGTTCGCGCCAAGAAGCCTCACCGACCGCCCGACCCAAGATAGATCACATATGGCCGGTCCACCAGGTCCGGCGCGCAGCCACCGACCCGCCTCGCCCAACATCCAATCGCTTAAATTTACTAACTGCCTTCGAGAAAAATTCTGAACATCACATATATGTATTCAAAACAGAAATGAGTAGGAGTCCAAAAGAAAAAGGCAAATTGTTTGGTATGACAAACACTAAAACAAGCCTCATAAACTTAAAGCTCTGCTCAGCCGGGGGACCCGTCGAAAGAACTACATCCGTTGAAAGAGCCACTTCCTCACCGGCAGCAGATGGACTATTCGTCGAACGGTCTTCCCCGATAAAGACTACAGGATCCAAAGAAGAAGCGCCAGCCGCGCCTCGGGGGGGCGCGGATTGTGCTAAAGAAATCCGCAAAAGAAGCCGGAACCGAGGGGTCTCTGCGATGCCCTCCGGGATTTCCTCTCGCTTGCTCGCAAATGTCAGGCGCAAAGCGCAACAACCATAGCCATAATTAAAAGCTGACACCGTCAATCAAACGTAACCTCCATTATCGTCGCAAAATTCTTCTCCTAAAGGCAAGAAAGTCATTCTTTGACAAATACGAGCTCTATAACCAAGGCTATTTTTCTTCTCGCTAAATGGCTATTTTCTTCTTCGCTCATAGCCTCCCCATACAGCCCAACGCTCCCGAGCGGTTCCCATGTCTCAACCGACGAGCCTCTTCCGCAAGCGCCCAAAGACCCTCGAACCCGAGCAAGCTCCGACTCCATTCGTGTCTCGGCATTATGGGCCCCCGTCGTCGGCCAAGCATCGCCACCTCATGGTGCTCGAGGATCCCTCTCAAATCCGGCCCGGCAGCCTTCTCAATGGATTCTCTAGCTTCCAAATCCAAACGACGACATGTCGGTCATTTATCTAATGAAGCACCGCATTCCCGCCTCCGCCATACTTCGCTCGAACAAACAACCGCAACCGCCAAGGCCCCTAAGCTAAAGCTCGAATCCGTGATGTCGCAGCGCTTGCGTTACTTAGACAAAGAATCACGGCCCCGCAAAGAAACCCATTAGCAACAAGGAAGATAAATAATAACGATAAAATCAGAGGAAGAACCGCATATCTACCGCCGTCGATCAACGAAATTGCGGTTTCGACTGTGATCCATCATCAATGATCTACTGAAAATCTTCCTTCGGAGTAGAGGTAGGAAGGTTCACCGAATAGTCTTCATGGAGGCCCATCCCACGGGCTATCACAGGCACCCGGTAAATGTGCGGGTATAAATTATTCATTCGACATCCAAGGATGCCTCACGATGGAAAGGGTCTTTACCGGGCGGATATCTTCTTCACCCCTTCCACCCCGGGGGCCGATATCTCCACTCTCGGGAGCTCCGGTCCGCGAGGCGGAAGGTAGTTAAGAGTTAATACCTCAACCGGACAGGTGGGCTTGGGAAACCCCGACCGCGTAAACTTCGATTTACTTGGTCGCTCCTCGCCCTAATCTGAAGGCGGGATTATTTGAAGTGCTCGCGGAGCCGGGTCACCCTCATTCACTGGACGACTGCCCCAGCTCGATTGATGGCCCTTGCACTCCTGGGAGCTGAATGGTGATTGCCCTGCGACTCGAACTACCGTCAGCAACAGACTGATCCTTGGTAGCTGGTTGGCTCGAGTCTGACTCCCCACTCGAACTTACTTGCCGCTTTCTTTTCCGGGCGGCATATCGATCAAGCAACCTCGCCCTCCATCCGCTCTTCCCTCCTAAACTCGGATCATCCGGCCGCAGGGAACGTTAGCGTACAAGTTCTCGCACCTAGACCCGTAGCGCCGCTCCGATGCTTTAGCACCTTCTTCCGCTTAATCTTTACCACTTGGGCAGCTCGCTACCGCGCCGTAGTGGGAGGATGCGCTCAGACCACGCCCACTCAGCTTCCCCGACCGCCAGCCAGAGATGAATCAGAACCTCGGCTTGAAGAAGCAGACGACCTTGATGCACTCCGGGCCCCCTGCACCACTCGATGCCTCGACTACCAAATCCCGGGAAGAGCTAGCGCTGCCAGAAGCTAGACGCCGTACATCCGCTAGCACAAAGTGCTCCTCCACGATATCTCGGCCGCAAACGCCGAGGGATAACTCCGGCGGTATATGAGTCGCCGTTCCTCACGGCAGATATATTCTCTCAAAGCGCATCCTGTAATGATCCCGCTCGAAAATCTCTAAAAGTCGGCGAATCTTCTCAATGCTCGACTTCTCCACCCATTTCACCAACCGTCCCCTCCATGCCTTACCTACATGCGTAACCAATAGTTAGTACATCATAACACCAGTATAAACACAGACTAAGACCGGCACAACTACGGACCTTGGAAGGATTAGGATCGGTTAACGTTAAATGGCAACCCGGGGGAACCCGGGGTCTCATCCCAAGGACCCCTCACTAATAACGCCCATTTCGCCTCCGTCTTTGGCGAGTCGGAGAGCCCATTCACACCAGAATACGACTAAACCGACACATGACATCCGGCCACCCCCCTATGTTTAAAAGGTAATGATAAAAGCCACCAACGTGAGATCAAGTTGCGCTGTCGGTTCAAGACGCTACCCAATCGTAATGCGAATCACGTTTGAGATGTATAAGAGCCGTAAGGTCTCGCAAAAATGTAGAAACCTGCTTCGACTATGGCCGGCATCGAAAGCAAATGGGCCGCTAGATGTTCACGAGTAAAAAACACACCATTGTGTTCCCCACTCAGCATGGACTCATCCGCCCTCTCCATCAACCGAAGGTCGATGTTATCAGGCACCTCGCAATACACCTTTAGTTCCTCCATCGCCATAGACGTATCGATATTTCGCTTAGAAAGGTTTCACTCGGGGCCATCCTCCGGACAACCACTCTCCGTGGAAGTTTCCTCCCGACCCCTCACCATTCTGCAAGCATATAAAAAGGAGAGGAAAAGGTGAATATTGGGCCCCAGGGCATACAACAAGTAGGTATAAAATATACCACTAACGATTTAAAACGCCCGGACATAATACGTGTTGAGACTCCTCTCTTCCAGGTTCTTAACAACCGGAGAGTCGTCACCCACCAAGGACTAACACTATCGAGAAACGATGTAAGGTACTTGCGGAGTGAAATGCGCTAACACCTGCAACGATGACTCTGGAATGAACGCAAGAAAGAACCAAGTGGGTCGCCGAGAGGGAAGAAGATAAATCCAAAACGACACGCAAAGGAAAAGGGTACAGCTTAATGATGCCTATCTAATATACCTCCACCTAGGGTATGTAGCCGCATTTAATGCAGCGGTGACCGATCGTCTTCACAACATCTAAACCGACTAATGTCTGCACTCCCAGTGGCACAAGATTACGATGGGCCAAGCCCAAAGCCTCCTCTCAAAATTTCATGAACCGACCCATTAGCTAATTAAGATCATCAGCAATTGAAGATTTAGATAAAAATTGCAGAATACTTGTACATAATCGCAATAAGGCACAAAATGATAAGGAACTACGCTTTATTAATATCACCTCAAAAAGGGTGTTTGGTAGGTACATAGCAATGTGCTTTTTTGTTGTCAAGCAATGTTTTACAATACATTCCACGCCTTACAAGACGTCCAAGGGCAAGAAAGCATCCACGCGAACCTGGACAAAAGATGCCCTGAGGCCAAAAAGGAGAAGGTGGTGATGGGATTGAACGAGAAGCGTAGTCCCTGGTCCCACCCAGAGGCCAAGACAGATGGGGCCAACTAGCTTTAAATCCTCCGTGCCAACCAACAGGGCTACAAGAAGGAGGAAAAGGAGAGGGTGAGGCTCGTCCAGAACTTTACCGAACCTTGCAAGATTTAACAGCCCCCCCGATGCAGAGAGGTCGCCATTTAAGTTTTAGGAACCACCTTAAACGCTCCCAAATATTTCCGACTCCGCCACACATAGGTCTCGATAAACTCCGCCCGACGGCATGGCCAACCAATTGATAACTGTCCCATATCCTCTAGTCCCTTCGCCTCATGGCCTTCATCATCAATCTAATGCCTTTCTACCGTAAAACTGATAACCAAAAGAAGATAACGAATCTGCCGCTTCCTCTCCTTTATAACCGTTCCTATATCTCAGAACCATCCAGTGAATTGAATGATATCTAACAAATTGCATAAAAGTTATAAAATTCACACTGAAAATTAAGTGACATTAATAATAAACTATTCCCCATGATACGACGGTCAACCTTACTCATTTTCCCAGCTGGGACGATTTACCTCCCCGGTAGGAAAAGGGGGGCATTGTGGGTACCTTGGGCCCAGGCCCAACCCCCATAGCGGGCCAAACCGATCCAAGGGTCTCAAAGGGAAAAGGCCCAGCATCCCGCCCTGCCTTCGAATGCCGGCCGACCGGATGCCGCAAGGGGAATGCCCGCATTAATGTTCATGAGTGCCCCACGATCTTCCGCCTCGGCGTCAGGGATTTACAACCGGACGGCTTGCTTAGCTCAATGTTTACTTTCCCTACGGTACCCCTCCGCCGGTCGCCCGCCGATTTCCTCTATCTTACAAGCGGAAGTTCACTCATGAACTGACTTCGTCGCCTCCGACGAAATAGGAAGACACTCTCAATAGTGTCCCTATCTAGAAAGCAGTTATACACAAGGGAAACAAATCCCACTTTCTCTCAAGTTTCAACTCCCTACCATTGGTGGGAAGAAATCAGTCCAATTCCTCCGAAAAAGTCTGGACTTTATCTCCCGTCCATAAAAGGGAAACAAATAACACCAAAAAAGGTACGCATTCTGAATCAAAAGGGTAATCTCTTTAAACTCAAGATCTTCTAGAAGACGCTTAACTCAAGACGGAGGGGCGATTGTACTTGACACCCCCGTCAGTTTTTCGTGTTTGTTTTGATGTGCCATCACACCTCTGCGGAATGTCACGACAATCCATCAACTCTCAATATTCAGGAGCTCACATATGGCACCTAGTGCCAACAAAGCGCCACATAGATATCGTGTTTTCAAAACACGATTTCAATGTAAAATTCTGAAATCGTGTTTTGAAGACATGATTTAGCAGTGGGGGCTCGGGTTTCAAGGTTTTCAAACATTCCATTTCAATGTGTAATTTTGTAGTCGTGTCTTCAAACACGATTTCAAGTGTACTTTGGGAGTCGTGTCTTCAAAACACGATTTCAGTGTAAAATTATGAAGTCATGTTTTTTAAAGACATAATGTAAAATTTTGAAGTCGTGTTTTCAAAACACGATTTCACGGTACTCAAGTCGTGGTTTCAAAAACACGATTTCGCTTAAAATTCAAGTTGTGTTTTTAAAACACGATTTCAATGTAAAAGTCTGAAGTCGTGTTTTGAAGACACAATTTCAATGTAAAATCCTTTTATTTTTATCGATTAAAATTTTTTTTTTTTTAATATCTACATATATGCTGCAGTTTACTTGCCACTACATGGTCAAATTCATAATAATTCCTTTAAATATTCTTTTAACTCTAATAGTTTTAAAAATTATTTTTTAAAAAATATTATTTTTAAACTCAGATATTGGAAGCAATTGGGTCCCACTATGACGTGCTGAAGACTAATAGTCCATGGCAGGCAGGGCAGGCAGGCAGGCAGGCATCCACTACTGAGTACTGATGGAAGGATAAGCCAAGTCCATTTTCCAGCTACCTGCTGACTTCATAAAACCATTATTAATACAGCATCTGATGTCATTTGTTCAGCTTCCTGGTGGAAATAAGATTTGAGAGATAACCAACCCACAGGCCACAATTATAATCAACTACACAAACCATTTTATTAAGCTGAACTTCATTTTTCAGATTGAAATAGATTCTGAAGTTTCGTGCGAAAGTGAAAGCCACTTGGAATGAACAAAACCCGGAAGCGTCAAATGGTTCCTCCAAGGTAGGATGGTGGAGGTCCGACTGAATGCGTTGATTTACATGCATCGAGTGCTTGACTCGACAAGAGGACAGACTGAGCAATTAGCGAGTCAGTAAATGCAATGGCTACAACAGCTCGATTTGAAGACCCCTCTCTCTCTCTCTCTCTCTCTCTCTCTCTCTCTCTCTATAAAATGGGAGCTGAAATTGGAGTATCTGCAACCCACTTTTAAGCTCAGTTTTTATTTGCCTTTAGCTTTTTAATCAATGGCTACTGCATTACATTCCCGCAGCTCCATGGTCAAAGTAATGCAACTATTTGGCCTTCTAAGCCAAGTACCCCTTCCAAAATTACAGGTTCTTTCTGTTTTCCTTGTTGAATGATTGGGTATTCATCAGCTTTTAATTTTTGTTAATGCCGATTTTGATTAACTTACTAGAAGTCTGGAATATAGATCCCTACATTCTCACGTTATTGCTGCTGTCTCAATTGTTTTAATTTACTTTGCAAGTTGGAGTTACATGACCCAAATTCTGGCCCAACTTACTTCAAGAGTTTCACGATGCAACATCATCGACTTGAAGGATTTTAATGAGACATCAAACCAACTGACACAAGCTCACTATATTATGTTTTAATTATTGGGTTATATGGGTTTGTTCAGTTTTTTGATGCCTATAAATACATAATGTATTTATAAGTTTTACTGTGTTTTGGAGCTATTGGGGAGTATTTTAAGTTTTTGTGATTATTTTTCCTAATTGTGGTAATGTTTCAATTTTGTACCCATAAATAAAATAGTAGATTTCTCCTTCTTTCCATAATTTACCCATTTAGGATTTTTAATGTAAATTTATATAGTATTGAAACTATGCAACTATGATAAAATTGTTGGAAATTTAATCAAACAATCCACCGGGACATATACCTAAGCAAAATGCTGTAATATACATACCTCCAACCATCAGAAGAACAGTTAAAAACAAAAAACCTGAATTAGAAACAATTATTGAACTAAGAAACCAAAATCAAATCACTTTTCGTTCTCTCTTTTCTAAACCTCAAACAAACTCATTAATTGTTCTCAGATTTTTTTAAGAGGCTTGGTGGACCCAAATGCAAAGGTTTCTTCTTTATATGGAGCATTCGTGCCATCACAGTCTTATGAAGAGTTGCAAGGTTGGGAAAATGTAGCATAGAGATTCACCTGAATTTAAAATTCAAATCGAGGCTAATCATTCCTAACATTCCCTTCTACTGATCCATATACTACAACACCTATTATAAGGAAAACTAAAATATATAAATCATGGTGATAGGTCCTCTTATAGTGAGTAAAGATCTTCCATGACATAATATATCAAGTTCTCAACCTAAACCCTTAACCGAATGAATAAACTATATGTTTATTCAAGGTTCAAACTTAATGATATTTCAAAATAATAATAATAATCCTAAATGTACAAAACCATAAGAAATATCATACTCGAATAAGAGTTTTATTTAAAATAATGAATGTAATGCATAATAAAATTACATCATGGAACCAAGCTTCATTTCATCTACATGATCCTTAAAATACTTAGGTGGTAATGTCTTTAGTTAAAGGATCGACAATCACTCAATCCTCTAATGTGTTCAATGACCACTTGCAATCTTTAACACGTTCTTGGCGGCTAAGTACTTAATGTCGATATGCTTACTTCGACTCGCTTTTATCGTTTTAGCCATAACACCATACTAAGTTATCATAAAGACAACTTCAATGGCCTGTGATATAGAATCCACAATTCTAAGCCCAGATAAGGAAACTCTTTAACCATACACCATGCGAGCTAACCTCAAACAGATACGAACTCACCTGATATGGAAGCTATACCAAGGTCCTGTTCACACTTCTCCAAGACACAACTCCATCAACCTAGCTTGAAAATACATAACCGCATTTTCGAGAATCAACACAGTCAACTACAAGTCCGTGATCGGAGTACTCCAATCACCTCCAAACTATATGTTCGCTTCATACATAAGCATATAATCATTTGTTCGGGCGTATCTCATCACATTCTTTGCGTACTCTCTCCAAAGGATCACTGGATTTCTCTGATATCTTCTTAATACTCCAATAGCAAATGCAATGTCAGGTCTAGTACAAACTTAAGCATACATTAGGCTTCCAACAGCTGAAGTATATGGAATGTTCTTCATGTGTTCCTATTCGAAATCATTTTTAGGGCACTGATTCAAATCGAATCTATCACCCTTCAAAATAAGTGCTACAATTCTATGAACACCATGTTAAATCTCTAAAACTTATTAATATAGTTTCGGTGACAAAATCAAAATGCCTCGAGATCTTTCCCTACGGATTCACGCCAATGACATAAGATGCCTCACCCATATCCCACATATCAAAGTTCTTAGAGAGAAATTGTTTCACCTCATATAACAAACTCTTATCATCAGTTAGAATATCATCCATATATAACACAAGAAAACAAATCTTACTCTCACTGACCTTCTGGTATATACATTGATCCATGATATTCTCTTTCGGGGTTCGAATGAAAGAAAGCACTTCACACTTCAACATTAGCTTTAACGCTGCTTTTAATCCATATGGATTTCTTAAGCTTGAAAACTAAATGCTCACCTTCACTAGAGGAGAATCCTTCAGATTGTTTCATGTAAACCTCTTTCTTTAGATTACCATTAAGGAATGTCGTTTTCACATCCATTTGATGTAAATCAAAGTCAAAATGGGCAACTAATACCACGACATCCCGAAGAGAATCTTTTCTGGGGATACAATATAAAAAGGTTCCGTAAGGATTCTTCCTTTCGACAACTTTTCGCAACTAGCTCCAAATTTTTATTTCTCGACACGTTGCCCAATGAGTCCTTCTTCGCTTTAAAGACTTATTTACATCCAATGGCTTTTATACCATCAGCAACTCAATCCAGATCCCAAACTCTGCTAGATGCCATAGACTCATATTTCTTCTTCACGGTAATCGTACCATGAGTTAGACTCCTTAGAACTCGGTGGGTCAGGAAAACGCTTTCTCGGATTCTCATTTTCGCTCCAATGTTATAGTCCACTTCAGGTACACTACAGAATCATTAGGGAATTGATTGATTTCCTAACTCCTATAGATCTTCTTAATGTTGCTTCATCATTCTTCGAGGAATTTGTTAATCAACCTCGTTGTTCACACCAAGCCGTTCAACAATTCTCTCGAATTTCATCGCAACTCGAATCACAAGATCAATATCGCAAATACGTGAACTTCGTGAAATGGTTGTCTCACACTGGTTGTACTCCTATGCGGAATGACAATCAATCTATCACGAACCAGAGGGTTGACCTTCTTCATAATGATCCTTCTCAAACAATGTCCCGAAACTCGATCACCCCATCGACAAGTCCTCAAGAAATTTCACATTTCTTGGATTCCACAATCCTAGTGCGTGAGATAAGGCCAAAATCTATACCCTTGGATCTTCAGCATATCCAATGAAATACCCACTAATGGTCCTCGATCTAGCTTCTTTTTCTTCAGGTTATAAATTTACTTCACTGCATCTTAAACGTGATATGTCGCAAACCCTGGGTTTCCAACTCAATGACTCAAAGGCGTCTTTTAGAGACTCGTTGGAACTCTCCTCGATGCATTATATACACAATCGTTTTTAGAGTTCCAAATTAATAAGTATTGAGGTAGTTTTTGTATTACTCCTCATACCCTTACCATGTCCATTAAAGTTCGGTTCTTCTTCACACACACAATTCCGATCCGGAGAACCGTGCATAGTGTACTAGGCACAATTCCATTTTTCAAGAAACTTCTCGCAAATGCACCAGGAGCTTGTCCATTCTCTCATGGTCACCATAATACTCTCCACCTCATTTGATCTCACAATGATCTTAATATGTTTTCCGCATTGATTCTCTCACTTCACTTTAAAACCCAAGGCGTCTAAAGTCATCCTTCGAACTAAGTAGGCAGATACATATATCGCAATAATCATCTACGGCGCTGATAAAGTGATGGGGAATTATTTGCATCCACAAGTCAGACAACAAATGTCAAGATATAATCTCAATGTGTTTATGCTCCTTCGTGACCCTTTTAATTTGGTTGGTTCGTCAGCTCTTAACGCAGAATTCACACAAGTCTCAAAATCAAGAAATCCAGTACTAAGTACCCCATCATTAACCAATTTCTTTATTCTCGCAATGGAGATGTGCCCCACCTTTCTAAGTGTATAACATAGAGGATTCTCATTCATAACACACTTTAATCCAAAGAAGAACATGCATAGAATTATAAGTAAAATTATTTTAGAATCATTTAGCACTATCGACAATAAAATTCATAACCAATAAATTTAGATTTATTGGATAAACTGAAACCATAATCTGAAAGCTAAAGGAAAACTTAAAGGTACAAGTCTTGAACAAATTAAATTCCTAGAGAAACTGGAACATAAAATGTCTTTTCCAATTCTAAAATGAAATCATTGGCTAATACAAGGTCGCAAGTGCAAATAAATTTCCACACGCGAACTCATCTTACCTATTGAATAGATGCATCGCTTCACTTCCCACGCTTCTTAGGTTTCAGATACCCCTGTGAAGGTATTTCAAAAGATGGATTGTAATCCGTAATCAATCCACCATGTGTGTTATGATTAACATTAACCATATTAGATTCATAAAATACAAAGAAAAATTTGAAAGTACCTTTCTTCTTATCAAGTTTCCATCCCAAATTTGAAAGCAATCCTTCTTCATGTGTCCCTTCTTCTTACAAAAAACATTTTGACTCCTTCTTTACGCCGATTGAATAGAACCTTCCTTTCTTTTTAGCCACATCCTTTCTTTTCTTTCCAAAGGTGGTCAAGTTAACATGTTCGCCCTCTTCCATCATCGACCTTCCCTCTTCAGACACACACACTAATAACAATTCACACTGACCATTTATCCTTATGTGTGTTGTAAGAGATTTCTAAGTAATTATATAATGCAGAGCGCTCAATATATACCGAATGTGCCGAAAGCGCTTGACACGAACTTTTAACGCTCAAAGTCGGGTCGCTATATCCCTCATGCGCATGATATGATCACGCACTCCTCTTGTCCCTGAGCTCTGGCGGATGAAAATCAGATAATTAAGCGTATCACAAAGAATACTAATAAGCTTCAAATCGTCATGATGGCTTTCGGCGGTTTGACTTAGTAATTGCTCGACAACCATCTATCTGGGCCGATATCTTGTCTTTATGAACATCATGGAGAGGCGATTGACCCTCCCACTATCATAAAGACAAAACAACTTCTCGTAGTGTTGGTTTTTAATGGACGGTTCCTCTTTCCTTATAGCGTAGTCAATATCCATCCATCCCAAATGCGTAATAATCCTCTTTCCTTCCATACCTTATGGTAGTTATCACCCCTTAATTCGAGAATAATACACTTTAAAATCAGAAATATTCGCAGTTGAATAACTCGCAAATGTTATATATATGTTCAATGATCAAAGATCGAGGCAAAAAGATACAACGCTACGTTTTTAACAACGTAATCATGCTTTTTAAAAACATAAACCTAAGGGACATAAACTTGCCTATACAAAGTCTTAGCTCAATTAGATTTAATTAGTTTATGATAAAGTACTACCAAATCATATTCCTTTTCCTAATCCTCAGGTAAATTAAAATACGATTTGATATATCATCCTAATTAATCATACTGCATTATAATAAAAATTCCTGTAATAGATTTATCACATTCCATATGATTTAATTACAATCAATGTGATCTTAAAACTTAATATATAATTTTAACCAACTACGACGCTACGGCTATTCCCACTCATTAATTAAAATTATATGTATTTGCTCCGACATTATCAAGAAACTTTAAGCAATGTAAACAATAAGATTATATTTATCAATTTTGTATGTAAAACTATACACATACAAATAAGCATAGTAAATTAATATAGGAAATTAAATTCCTATATTTTAAACATAAATAGACACCTAATGCCATAAATCTCTATAAAATAAACCAACGTGAAAAAAGTAATAACTTCACATTTAGCCTAGTGGTTGAGCACTCACCATGACTATAAGGTCTTGGATCAAATCCTATTAGGCAACAAACACCACCCTTTTAACTAAATTTTAACCAATGAGCATCCCAAAAATTCTCATGCAAACCTTTTTCTTTTTTTTAAGTACAGCTCTGCTTAAACTTTTGTAAGTGCTGCCCCAACTCAGCCCAATACATATTAATTTGGCTTAATATTAATGTAGCGCTCATGTCCAGTTTCACACTTAAATTAACAAAATTTTGAATCCAATGAGCACCTGAAAATTCCTTACGCAAACCTTTTCTTTTTTAAGATGTACTGCTTAAACTTCTCAGTTTCTGCCCCAACTCAAATTTCAATACATATTAATTCGCTTAATATTAATAATACTAATAGCCTGTGCCTCACACTTAAGGTCACCTTCATCCCTAAAAGGGGTTTTCTACCAAGAAAAACCAGTTTTTTTTTTCTAATATTATTAAATGGTCGCCTTCTTCGTTGGTTCCGTAGGACCTCCATTGTAAAACCAATAAGTGAATCAAAAACATCATTATTTATGCAGTTTGATGTCATAGAAAATCATAAAAATACATTAATTCATATATAAAGGAGATTCAATGCTTCATAATAATGGAAAAACTTAAACTAAAAGATCCAGAATTCTGGAAAAAAAATCCAGTAAAAAAAAATTGTACAAAACACTGGCACACAAAAATCTAGGAGAAGGTTTGTGTATGCTCTGATACCAAATGCTTAAAACTTAATCAAGCAATCCAATCGATTATACGCTGGAAGAAACGCCGAATATACATACCTCCGCCTATCAGCACGCAGAACAGAAACACCGAAAACCTGAAACCAAATCATAAATCAAACTAAAATCAAATCACTTTTTTGGGTTTTCTAAACCCTTTCTCAAAACAAACTTCGATAGCCGAATCGTTTCCAGATTTTCAGCAGCTTAGTACCAAAACGCACAGCGGTTCTTCTTTATACTTGGCACCAGCCATCACAAGTGCTTTTCAAGCAGTCATAGCTGGCCGAAAATTGAAAGATGGAAATTCACTCAATTCAGTACCAAATCGAGCACACCATTCTAACAAAAAATCATGTAAAAAAACGGTAAATAAGCATTATATACACAAATTTATGCGACGATTAAGCAGGTTTAGAAACAATGGAATAAACTCTCATTAACATCAAGTTATACATAGATATTTATAATAACCTTTGGTTAAAAAAAATTACACAAATACCCTTATACCATGTACCGAGACTTCATTCCCACACCCTGGGCCTATTATTTCATCTCCCAACAAAAAAAAAAAAAAAAAAAAGTATGAAGGACAAATGCGTCACTCCACTCCGCTCCTCCGACATCTGCCCATATTTTTCTCCCTAAATATAAGCCATGTGCTACAACACTATATTCTTGTTTTGGTCTTTTTATTTCTTATTGCCTATTTTCATTTTCCATTTTTTAATCTTTAACACTTTCAACTTTCAAGGGCTTTAATTACTAACACTTTTTTTCTTTTTTTAACACTTAAGATGGGAACACTGGAGTTTGCTACGGACTGCTAGGGAACAACTTACCACCACCCAGCGAAGTTATAGATCTCTACAAAAGAAACAACATCCAGAGAATGAGGATTTACGCACCCGTCCCGGACGTCCTCCAAGCCCTGGGAGGCTCCAATATTGAGCTCATGGTTGGTGTAGCGAATGAAGATCTTTACAACCTTGCTACCAACATGGGCGCCGCATATGCCTGGGTCCAAAACAACGTTAGAAACTACCCAAATGTCAATTTTCGATACATAGCTGTCGGAAATGAGATAAATCCTCCGGCATGGGAAGCAAATTATCTGTTAGGGGCCATGAAGAACATTCATCGAGCAATTTCAGAGGCCGGACTTGGCTACCAAATCAAAGTCTCCACTCCCTTCAGTGCAGGAGTGCTTGGAGAATCCTACCCTCCATCCAGAGGCTCTTTCAGATCCGATTATGGATGGTTTATCAATCCAATCGTCACCTTCCTAGTGGAGACTGAAGCCCCTTTTTTCTTGAACACGTACCCTTATTTCAGTTACATTTATAATACCCAATACATCAGACTTGAATATGCTCTTTTCACATCTCCTGGAACAGTGGTCCAAGATGGTCAGTTTGGGTACCAAAATCTATTTGATGCGATATTGGATGCTGGTTACTCAGCTCTGGAGAGGGCCGGAGGTGGTTCTTTGAAATTGTCGTGACTGAGACTGGTTGTCGTCGGCCGGTGGGACTACAACAAAGGCAGAATGCTAGGACTTACTATATAAATTTGCTTAGACATGTGGAGGGAGGAAGTCCAAAGAGACCAGGAAGACCTATACAGACATACATATTTGCCATGTTTAATGAGAACCAGAAAGACCCTGAATACGAGAAACACTGGGGACTCTTTTTTCCCAATAAAACTCCTAAATACGGAGTGAGTTTCTACTAGAGTTAAGCAATTTTAATTATGGTGAAGTTTTTATCTAAACTGGACAATGCAAGACCTTTTATGTAACTGAAAGATTAAAAGACCACAAGAAAGGCTAATAAGTCTAATAAAATAATGTTGTTTTTACATTCTTCTGCACTTGCTTCTCATTAATTGCTATTTCCATATACTTCTTAATACTTTCTAGCCTATAGGCTATATGTGTATGGATTGATTTTTATAAGTTAAGACTTTTTAGCTTTTGTACTTGTCCCCAGTTTAGCCATTTGAGAAAAGTTAGAGCTGAAGAGATGATTTTTTATACTTATAGTTTCTTCCAACTTAAAGAAGGTTCAAATTTTCAAATACATTGTGTGAATAAAAAAAATATTTGGCTCTTACAAGTGTTTTATCATTTTGCTTCTTTAGAGCGTAGCAGAACATGTCTGATCATACAAAACAAAAATGTTATTTACTATATATCACTTAAAATTGCAAGTGTGAGGCCTCGCTTTCTTCTCAGCATGGTTTCCCTTTCTTCAGCTCCATGGCAGCATGGCTAAGAACTATTCAACTGATAAAGTCCCAACAAGGGTTTCGCCAATTCCTCTATCTCTGTTTCTTTACACTCATACTTGTGATCCCAAAATCAACTGTAAAATTAGTGAACTGCTCTCATTTTTTGGTTTTCTTTTACCAAGTAAACAACCCAAAATGTAGATGAATTTCAAGAATGAGCATCAAAACCAAGTGGAAGTGAATAAACACTTCTTTCATGTATTTCTGTCTATTTTTTCTAGAGTAACTCCGAATGTCCTAAGAAATGTGGATGCAAAAACTCTTTTACTTCAAAGGATGAAGCTAAAATAAATAAAAATATTACTACTACGGTAAAGCAATGGACCAAAAGACGCAAAAAACAATAGAAAGGGCTACCCTGTTTCTCGTCAGCAAGGTGAAGACCAAATTTATTTTGCCTCAAAACATGCCCATAGAGAGTCCAAAAGGAAAAAGATTAACATCCGAAAACAACCAATCTGTTTTCTTTTGGCAGTATTTAGCAAGGTTCACAAAAATGACGAGGCCAATGTCATTGAAACTGTTACAGCTCATAAACCCCATACACCATGCTAGGGTCTTATCATAAACCCCATACCCCCTTAAGATTGGAGATATTCAATTATCAAATTCACGAGCTAGCTTCTGACTGTACGCGGTTCTGCGTGAAGAGCTCCCTTTATGTAAACGTATACACTAAGATACATGCCATACAATTTCTGGTAGGTTTCTTAGTTCAGGATGTGAAAGTGAACGCCACATGTAGTGACAAAATCCAGAACTCTTCCCAGATATTAAGGTGGAGGTCCAAGAGAACAAGACAAGGGATGCGGTCACAATGATGGAATGTGTGTGATTTCCGTGGAGTTATTGACCTGATGAGCAGGGCATGACGTCTACAATTCAGTAAAATGCAATGGCCTAAAATCATGGGCTGAAGTTCCCTTCCTGTCCACAAATGGGAGTTAAATACCGGTATCTGCAGCCCATCTTAGTCAATTTCTTCCTTCCCTTCCTGTTTTCTCCGACCTCCATGGCTGTTGTAATATATCTCGCTCCATGATTACTACGTAATGCTACTACTTGTTTTCTACTGGCTACATTCCATGTAGCAGGTTTGTTGAAAATCAAGCCCATGTCGCCTCATGCCTGTGCATGTTTCTCTCCATATTTAGCATTCCTCTTTTTTCCTTTTTTAACTTTCCTGAATTAATGCAATGTACTGTCATTATTATAATTGATTTAGAATCATTTTAGGATAAATATGTATACCATCTATAGGATTACCCAATTTAAGCAAGGTGGACCGGTGGTTTAATTCTCTTTCCTTGTAAGAGAAATTCGCCCTGGATATTGTCACATTCCGTAATTGTCTCAAATCAGTTTGATTTTATTTTCTATTTCTTTCATTGGCGTAAATAAGAAGAGAGACTGAGTTCCTGTAGTTTTTTTGCCTTCAAATTCTTCATGGTATCGCAGTAGTTTAATCCCTGTCTCTTCTTCTCCATCTTCATTTATGCCTAAATACTGGCCCAATGGTTTGGAATGGCTACCAACTCATCCTCCTCTTCTTCTGATGTCATCATTTCATCGTCTTCATCCCTCTCATCGATGGAAACCTCTCAACCGGCACATCTTCCAACCAAAGCCATTGGTTCCGAACCTTAGCTCACAAAGGTAATTTCTTTAAGCGCCCTTTATTGTTGGAAAAGAAACGTGAAAACCTTTGGATCAGGACTAGTGAGCATCCGATCATATGACGGAGATGCGACAATTTTATACATACAGCTTCATGTCCAAATAATTTAACAAACTAATAGCGTATGGTTCATCAATGCCGTTTACTGTGGTCGCCTTGTGCTATCAAGGGATCTTACTCTCAACTCAATTCTCCTTGTCCCTAACTTGGATTGTAATCTATTATCAATTAGTAAACTCACTAAGGAAAAGAGGTGTATTACTAATTTTTCCTCTACTCACTGTGAATTTCAGGATTTGGATTCGGGGAAGACGATTGGCAATGCTGAGGAATGCTCTGGACTCTACATCCTTAAGGAGCACCACGATCCACAAGAACAACCTCAAATGGCAGTTAGTGGTAATTCTTTTTCGGTCTCATGTCAAAATAACGATAGTGAAATTATGTTGTGGCACTATCGCTTAGGTCATCCTAATGTTATGTATCTCAAGCATTTATTTCCTTCACTATTTAATAAAAATCCAAAATCCTTTGAGTGTGAAATCTGTCAATTATCAAAGCAAGTTCGGTCTCATTTTCCCATTCAACCCTATAAAGCGTCTAGTCCATTCTCAATGATTCATAGCGATATCTGGGGTCCGTCAAGAATAAAAAATGTGACCGGTACTAGGTGGCTTATTCATTCATAGATGATCACAATACTAACGTGGGTATTCCTCATGAAAGAAAACCGAAATAAAGCCAAATTTTCAAAATTTCAAAAAATATGATTCACCTGCAATTCCAATCAAAAATACAAATTCTAAAGTCCGATAATGTTAGTGGATTACTTCAAACTCCATTCTAGGAGAATTTCTAGCAAAGAAGCGCGATAGTTCACTTAAGTTCCTTGTGTTGATACCCCACAACAAAACGGAATAGCCGAAAGGAAAATAATAGGCATTTGTTTGAGGTGGCTGCACGCTTAATGTTCCTACGAATGTACCAAAATTATTCTCGGGGAATGGTCCCACAAGTACCCTACCTCATCAATAGATGCCGCCTTAGGGTACTAAAATTCCAAACACCTTGTCAAACACCTCTTAAATCCTTCCGACCACTCGTCTTCATATCCATCGTCCCACCAAAATTTTCTGGGTGTTCTGCTTTTTGTTCATATCAATCAACAACATAAAAGTAAACTTGATCCTCTAGGTCACCATGCATCTTCTCGGTATTCTCAGAATAAAAAGGTATAAGTGTTACCTCCGGTCACAAGAAAATTTACAATTCAATGGATGTCACATTTTTTGGAACCCAAATTCTTTACCATCCCAAAATTATTATTCGTGGGGAGAATTCAACCTTCAGAATATCGCTTTGGAACCTTGAGTCATCGAGTGAGTCACCCATCACCACTAAAATCAAGTTTTATAGAATACGTGAATCACCCTCGGCTTCATTGGCTGACCATGGATAATGAGCACATCCAAGAGGAAATGGAGGAAGGAGCACTTTCTCAGCAAACCCATGAGGCTGAGCCGGGTTCTAATCCAAGCAAAATTCCAGCAGCAATCCTCCTAACTCAGATGGTATTGTTGATTCAGAGTTAGAAAATGATACTCTTAATATGCCTATAGTTTGAGGAAAGGAGTTAGGATCATGCACTCAGCATCCTATTGGAAATTTTATTTCTTATGATAAGCTATCACCTACGCTTCGTGCATTCAATTTCTAACATCACAGAGATACAAGTTCCCCGAGATATTCGTGAAGCTTGGCATCCTAAGTGGAAGGTCGCAATGATGGTTGAAGTTCTAAGGCCAAGTAAAGAATGGTAATGTGGAAATTACTCGACCTCCCGAGAGGTAAGAAACCGCTGGGTGTAAGTGGATTTTCACGTGAAAGTACAAGGCGCATGGTAATGATGTGTATAGCGGCTCGGCCGGGTTGCAAAAGGATTCACCTAATCATATGGTATTGACTATCAAGAAACTTTTGTCTGCCGCCAAGCTCAACACTGCTCGTACTTTTATCCTTAGCGCCTAATCTCGACGGGTCGCTTCACCAACTTGATGTAAAAATGCCTCCCAATGGTGACTTAGAGGAAGAAGTTTTACATGGATTTCTCGCCGTCAGACTACATCACTTCAACAAGGCTCATAGACTCTGAAAATCCTTGTATGGTCTCAAGCAATCTCCCAGGGCCTTGTTTGAACGGTTCACTAAGGTAGTGAAAGGGTACGGATTCGTTCAATGTCAATCCGATCACACATTGTTTGTGAAACACTTCCCAGAAGGGAAGCTGGCCATTATCATTGTATATGTGGACGACATAATTTTGACTGGTAATCATGAAGAGAAAATCATCCATCTCGTACCATCAGCCAAAGGAATTTGAGATCAAGGACCTTGGAAACCTCAGTACTTTCTGAATGGAGATTACAGTCAAAGAAAGGTATAGCTAGCCTCACAACGCAAATACGTTCTGGACTTACTAAATGAAACAGGGATGCTAGGATGCAAGCCATAGAACACCTATGGATTCAATCAGAAACTCAAGAAAATGATGGAAGTCCTCCAGCTTGATAAAGAAGATATCAACGCCTGCGGGGGAAACTCATCTATCTTTCTCATACAAGGCCGTACATCGGCTTCTTCATAGTATGGTAAGTCAATTCATGAATAATCCAACCGAAAACACATGATCGCCGTGACTGTAATATCAGGTACCTCAAAATGACACCGGAAAGGGTCTCTTCTTCCAAAGAACAACAAAGAAAAGAGATTTGTAGATTTTTTCGCATTTGCTAGACAAGTGTGCCCGCGACTGGATCGTGGAGATCAACTTCGCTATTGCTCGCTTAAGGGAATGGTTACATGGCTAAGCAAGAAACAATCAGTGGTAGCCCGTAGCAGTGCTGAGGCAGAATTCGCAAGGCGCACAAGCAAATTCGCGAGGGAATCAAGTTGAACAGTCGCTAGGAAGAATTACGAGTTCCGCTGAAGCATCCCATAGTGTTATACCGCGACAAATCAAGCCGCCATCGCATCGCTAAGAATCCGGTTCATCATGATCAACTAAGCACGGAGATAGATTCCACACTTTATCAAGGGAAAAGATTGAAGAAGGGCTTTTAAAGTCGTACTTTCACTCCAACAAATTGTCAGATGTACCGATATTCTCACAAAGCTCTCGCCGAAAGCAATCCACGAAGAGGGCGACGGAAAACTTGGAATGATCAACATCTACAATAACACGGCCGGAGGGGGAGTGTTGAAAATCAAGCTCACGGCGCCTCATGCCTGTGCATGTTTTCTCTCCATATTAGCATTCCTCTTTTCCTTTTTTTAACTTTCAATTAATGCAACGTATCGTCATTATTATAATTGATTTAGAATCATTTTAGATAAAATATGTATACCATCTATAGGATTAACAATTTAAGCAAGGTGAATTTGCATGTTTCTAATTCTCTTTCCTTGTAAAGAGAAATTCACCCGGATATTGTCACATTCCTGCACTGTCTCAAATCAGAAGCTATTTATTTCCTATTTCTTTCATTGCGTAAATAAGAAGAGAGACTTAATGTTCCTCTGTAGTTTTGCCTTCAAATTCTTCTGCTACCTACTGTTCTTTCAAACTTTTCATTTACAATTGTTGTCAATTGTCTTAAATTACTTTGCTGATTGCAAATTCAAAATTCTGAAAGCAGGTGCCACCACTGGAGTTTGCTATGACCACTGGGACAACTTACCACCACCCCATGAAGTTATAGATCTCTACAAAAGCAAAACAACATCCAGAGAATGAGGATTTATGCTCCAGCCCTGAAGTCCTCCAGGCCCTCAGATGTCTGATATTGAGCTCATGGTTGGTGTAGCAAATGAAGATCTTCTCACAGCATAGGTACTGACATGGCCAATCCATATTCCTGGGTCCAAACCAACATTAGAAGCTATGGCAATGTCAAATTTCGATACATAGCTGTTGGTAATGAAATAAATCCTCCTGCCTGGGAAGCAGACTATCTCCTGGGGTCCATGAAAAACATTCACCAGGCAATTGAAGAGGCAGGCCTTGGCAACCAAATCAAAGTCTCAACCCCCTTCAGTTTCATGGTCCTTGGAGAATCCTACCCTCCATCTAAAGGATCTTTCAGACCCGAATTCAGATCATTTATCAATCCAATCATCAGATTCTTAGAGGAAAATGGAGCCCCATTTTTGTTCAACATGTATCCTTATTTTA
The DNA here is from genome assembly GCA_016808115.1 of Tetrastigma voinierianum. NCBI lineage: Eukaryota > Viridiplantae > Streptophyta > Magnoliopsida > Vitales > Vitaceae > Tetrastigma > Tetrastigma voinierianum. Next base: position 146,957 of record JAEQBH010001340.1, read on the forward strand.
GCTATAGTGGCAACACCCAATACATCAGCCTTGAATATGTTCTTTTTACGTCTCCTGAAGTTACGGTTCAAGACGGCCAATTTGGGTACCAAAACATATTTGATGCAATGCTGATGCTGGTTACTCAGCTCTGGAGAAGGCTATTGGTGGTGCTTCTTTGAAATTGTTGTGTCTGAGACTGGATGGCCTACTGCTGGTGGGACAGCTACAACAATTGAGAATGCTAGGACTTACAACACAAATTTGCTTCTGACATGAAAAAAAGGAACTTCAAGAGGCCTGGAAAACATATAGAAACTTACATATTCATGATGTTCAATGAGAACAATAAAAACCTGGAATTGGAGAAACATTTAGCCTTTTTTATCCAAATAAACAGTCTGTATACCAAATTGAGTTTTCACCAACAAATTAATGTAGGAAGGGTGTAGTGATGTTTATCCCAGATGGGCCTTTCAGCCCAGAGAAAATATTATGCAGAACTTTATGTATTCATTTAGAAGTGCCTTACATGTTTAATAAGATAAGTAATGGTGAGGAATCTGTACTGAATGGATTAACATCCTAAAGATGGTCCAAGTTGGATTCAGAGCAAGAGAATGCCCTAATCACAAAGACGACGAGGGAGATCCCAAATTGAATGATCAGCACGAAGGGATGTCCGAGTTACTGTATCACAGCCTAAAAATTCTTGTGTCACATGTCTAGCAAACAATGAAACACTGCACACTCCTATACGCCCTCCACCACCACATATCATAACGTGGAAGATGACTGCTGTGTGTTTATTATATATTTTTCTTTTATTTTTCTTTTCTTTATTTGTCACTTTGATTTATTCTCCCTTAGTTTATATTTTCGATTTTTTATAATTTAAATTTGTGTGTTTCTGCATGTCTATGTGTTATTTTAGTTTGTATCCAATCATTGAGTGGTTAATGCAAGTTTCTTGAGAGCAAAGAGTATTTTTGGAAGAGAAGATAAGATAAAACTAATTGCCCAAATGGGTTTTTATGTCTGTTGGATGTTCTCAGATTTAGAGATATGTTTTAATTTATGGTATAATTTAAGATGGCACTCTGTTAGATTTCCATCTGTTATGGGCGTTGTGCCTCTTTTTCTTTCTTTTTTTTTTTTTTTTTTGCGTAGCAATGAAATAGTTATTAGATATACAAATTTTCTTCACTTGCTATGTATTATTTTTATGAGATTTTAACTACTAAGATATGTGGGTGGGATATACAAGGTGGGGCTCCCATCAAATAGGCATAAGATTTTGCAGAATTCCTAAACCAGGTCACTGAAAGCTCCACCATCCTCATTTATTAAATTGAATTTCAATGGATTGTATGCTTTGGAAGATGATGATTTCTTTGTAAAGATTGTGTTTCTTTACAGTCAAATTTAATTGTCACCTTGAACATGTTGGGGCTTGCCAAGCCCAAGAGAGTTGGAGCAAACTTTGAAACCACTTGCCCGTCTCCTTTATTGCATTTTGTTTATAAACATTATTCTGGTCTGTCTTATCAAATCGAAAGAACTAATCTTCGTTAAGCTAACTTCAGATCAGGACAGATTCTGCGAGAAATCTTCATGTATGCGTGTCATGTATGCCCAAGTTTGAGGGAGGCCTAGGAATCAAGAAAATAATCATGTTAATAAAGCTTCAATAGCTAAATTAGGTTGGAGTTTTCTCATAGATAGAGATAGCATTTGGGCAAGGATAGTTCATGATAGATATGTTAAGGACAACAATTTTTCAGAATTCCTAAAAAGGGTGGATATCCTATTGTGTGGAAAGAAATTATTAATCATAGAATATATATTGAGGCGGGCCTAAAATGGTGTACAGGAAATGATAGAAAAGCTTGCTTTCTCATTGTTGAGAAAGCTACCTTAACTTTCCAAGATCTTATGAGTTTTTTAGTGATTCTTATCTTAATAACGAAGGACATTGTATCTCTCAGAAGGTTGGGAAAATGGATTCATGTCAATTAATGAATATTCAAATTAAATTTTGATGGTTCTACACACCAATGCATCATGATAGGTTATTAGAGACACTAATAGATCTATTAAGATGACAAGAAGTAGACCTCTATGTAATGCTTCAATAATTACTATATTTAATGGTTTTACAAACTCAAATATTGAAGGGAATTTTAAAGCAATTATAGATTATAACAACATAAAAAACTATTTAGCTAATTAAATTATCTACTAATGGAGGATATTTGGAGGCTCGATCTGAATCTAAATATTAATAATTGTTGTCATATTTATAGAGACATAGAATAGCATAGCGGATTGTTTAACTAAAATATATATGTACAATGCTTATTCAAATATTTTGTAGTCTGATTTCCCACCTCTTTGATTTGTAATGGTAAACATTTAAATCCCAGGAATGCCATACAAGTATATGACATGACCAGCAAGAAATGTCCAAACATTTTTACTGTCAGGACTAACACATCTGGGAATAGCTTAAAAAGGAAGGCACATCACATGGATGTCAAGAACTCAACAGAACTTCACTGTGGACATGACCACATTCCATCCTTATCCAGGACTTGAGAGAAAAAGGTTGCTCGGTGATCTCCAATATTCTAGCTCCTCTTGCCCAGTGTCCATAACCACCATAGCCTGTGTGCCTAGCAAAGCATAGCCATAGCTTCTCATGGGGGCAGCACCAGTCCAGTCCATGGTTATGACCTACAAACACAGCCTGCCACCAAGAAGATGAATATATACATTAGAAACAAAAATGCCATAGTTTCATCTGAGCATCAGCTTCCAAGAATTCAACTTATATGCAGCCTCTAATTTTGAGTGTCTTATTTGGGGGATGTTCAAAGATTTTTCCATAAAAATTTTCAGCCATTAAAATAAAATAATAAGATTAGAAGGTTCTGATAAATCAGGAGCCAATATGTATCTAATAAATCAAGTTTGGCAATTTGATGGGAGTGACAACTCAAAACTCATCACCTGCACCATGTAAGGTCAAATTTCCAGTTAAGAACACATTCATAGATGTTCCTGAGAAATTCTTAACAGCTCCACTTGTGGAAAGTTTAGAAGGTTCTGATAAATCAGGAGCCAATATGTATCTAATAAATCAAGTTTGGTAAATTTGATGGAGTTAATAACCCAAACTCATCATTCCAGACCATGTGAGGGGTCAAAATTTAGGTTATTTGCCCAATATTCATAGATGTTCTGAGAAATTCTTAACAGCTCCCAATTTGTGGGTAGTTATTCATACATCTTATAAGTATATATCCTTACCTTGACAGAAGACCTTTTCACAAGAATCTTCATAATGCCCATTTCAGCTTCTTGAGAATCAACCCTCTCCTTGTTAATTGAACCTACGCAAGGTTTGTGAATTTGGCACTTTGGAGCCACCCTCTGGAAGGCTTTATTTGGTACATGCCAAAATATTATCTCAGGCACGCTGTAAGATATAATACCATTTAGTTGTGAGAACAGACAAGAAAACCATCCCATCCCCTGTTTGGAAGCTAAAAGAGATAAACAAAAGTATGGTTAGTGTGTTTACATATATATGAGTATGACTTATCTTGGGCAACCTATATAGATTATAGATAGGTCACTGATTTCCAAATGCTCTCTGCTCCATTTCAGTCATTTTATTCTATCTTTAATAGCAAGGATTCCATATTCTACCTAGAATTGGGATTGAGCTCCTGGGATTTGTGCTTGAACCATTGAGCCTGAGCTCTGGATATGACTTTTGCAGGGACCCACCACCAGAATCAAGGAAGTAGAGGAGTGCCACAGCTGTGTTTGGATCTTGGGATGATGAAACTTGGAGAGCATAGTTGGATATGCTTGGCCAAAGCTCTTTAGGACCATTTCTAGAGTGTGAAAGTGTGTTATTCTCGATCTCATTTTTCATCAGCTCCACATGTGAGGTGTACCTCTGAGCACCATCTTCTTCAAACGCTCAATGTAATTTCTCTTCGATCAGAGAGTATACCGAACAGAGAGTTTATCTTAAAATGATGGTGACAATAATGGCAGAAAGGGTATTATTTTAGACTGTGGTATCAGCTGTCTCGCTGAGTATACTGCGGGTCGCAAAGTGTTATATGATCTTCCACATCATAAAAGGTCTTTGGGCTTTGGCATTTTTGCTCTATACTTCGAGATGCCTGTGGTTACGTACTTGGCTCGACCTCCACATCGGCATTCTATCGAGATATCGACATTCCGTAGTGACAAATGGTTTGTCGTAGAAATGCCACCTAACTGCAAAGATCAACCCTTACATCGCGGATTCTTCATCAAGATCATCGGTGACTAATACCAAATTTATAGAGAATTTTGACGGTACCAACACTTTGCATGTGGCGTGAGGTGTGATATTCTTTTCTCTCCAAACGTATTTGATACAGTACCAGGAAGAAAGCACTTAAGATGTCGATGAGAAGATCGACAAGAACTCAATCGTTTTAGCATGTGGTACTTATCTGACCGGTAGTTCTCTCAAGGAGCCAATGATCCGTTTATGAGAGAGACATCCAGAAGAAAGTTGTGGAAAGAGATGGAAGACAAGTTCGAAGAAGAGCACAAAGAACAAGCTTCTATACGAGAACGAAGTCAGGTATCACGCCCAAAGATAAACCAGTACCACTCATGAATGCGATCACATCACCGCATTTGATTCATTAGTAACCCATTCAATGAATTGCATGAGAAAGTAAGATATGATAAGGTTTGATGGGGCTGTTAGCTCTCCGATGAATATGAACATCTTATTGTTAAGTATGTTAACCGGGAAGGAAACAATAACCTTTAAGAAGTAACTATCGTCTATATCTAATGAGATCGAAAAAGATAAATTAGAACACAGAGCTCACCCGTGCAAAAGCCCACACTGTTCGAGGTCAATCAAAGCTTCGAAAAACCAGGATAGTGAAGATCTCATCAAAGGCAAACTTGCAAAGATGAATGTGCCTTTGTCACGAAAGGCATTGGAAGAAGACCGTCCGGTCAGCAAAAGAAAGGAAAAGTGGGTAATCAAGCATGTATCAAGATGATATCGATTTTCATCGGGTTTGTGTCATCATGACTAGTACTAATGAATGGTTGTGTGATTCTATCAGCTTTTACCTATATGTGTTTCGTGAAAAGGAGTGGTTCTCAACTTGGCTGCATCCTTCGATGGTGGTGTTGTTTATCCGGGCATAATCACTAAATCCATAAAGATATTTAGATTGGTTCTAACTGCTTGAAGAATCATGATGGGTCGCACTGTGGTGTCACTGTGATGTTCGGTACATTCAAGCTTTGAAAAGAATCTCATTTCTTTGGAACCCCTGAGTCAAAAGTGGTTTCACTATCATTATGCAAAATGAGATTCAAAGTTGTTTCAGAGCACTGTGGTGATGAGTGCCATCAGAGTGAAATAACCTCTGCACTTTACTGCCACAGTTGTCGCCAGAATGGGACACAAAGCAGCAGACTGAGGTAGAGCAGCAGTCAGACGTCCGTGTTATGGCATATGAGACTTGGACATGCTTGAGAGAAATCTTAAAACGCTGCTATGCAAGGATTATTGAAAGGTGCAAAGACTTGCAAGCTGGATTTTTGAGAGCAATGTGTTCTGGGAAAGCAAAAGAGGGTGAAGTTCGGCACCGCAATCCATAATATTGAAGGTATATTGGATTATATTCACACAGACGTATGGGGACCAACCAAGACGGCTTCCTTGGGAGGTAAACATTATTTTGTTACATTTGTTGATGAATTCCTTTCCGTAAGAGTCTGGGTGTAACACGCCTGAAATCCAAAGATGAGGCGCTCAAACATTGCACGGAAGAAAATGCAGGAGAACCGCATTGTGAGGAAGATTAAAGCATCCTGATTCGACAATGGCAATGCATCATACCATCACCTTTCATTTCAGAAGAAGGAAGGCATATCTCCACACTTTACAAATAGAGACATGTGTCTCAACAAATCTTGTATAATCTTATGAATCGAACCTCGTCGGAGGAAACTGCATAAGTTGTCCACTTGTCGGTTTGGGCAAACAGCTCTAGCCGAGGGTCGTTATGTGCATGCAGTCATCCCGCTAACTCGTCTACCATTAACTCCGCACTAAATGGCAAAACACCCTGAGGTATGGTCTCGGAAACTCGCAAATGACAAGCATGATACTTTACGTGTGTTTCGTTCCACTACTTATTATCATGTAAAGGGAATTCCAAGCTTGATCCGAAGGGTTAAAAGGCATTGTTTATGGGGGAGTTACTTCTGTGTCAAGGATACCTACCTGTGTCTATCTTCGGAAAATTATTTATAGTAGGGATGTGCCATTGATGAATCACATGTCAAGAAGGTAACAGATGGAAAAGTGTCGAGAACACTTTCAAGAAATTTTAGGAAGATCAAGTAAAGCAGTGGAGGGTACTCAAACTCGGTGGAGTTTCGTACCACTTCGCTTAAAACCGCTTGAAGACCAGCAGATAGAACATGAAGCGTATATTTGAGAGGAAGAGGTTTCTAAACGAAGAACCTCAGCAAGAACATGATTTACCACCTCCATCAGAAGGTGCCAAGAAGAGAGATTAGGAAACCTCGCTTCTGCTTGAAGATGGTGGTGCTACATTTCCAGTAGAAGAAGGCATACCCACTTTTCTTGAAGCAAATAGTAGTCCGGATAAAGAAAAGTGGAAGAAAGCCATGGATGAAGAAAATGCACCCTGCGAAGAACCACTTGAAGCTAGCTAGACTACCAAAAGGAGTGAAGGGCACTGGTCAGAAATGTTTATGTACGTAAAGAAGGATTTGAATGATGCCGCTACAAGGCAAGATCTGCAAATAGTTATTATGCTAAGAAGGAGGGAATTGACTATACTGAGGGTATTTTCTCCGCAGAAACATTCCTCCATACGTATTTTTTTAGCCTTCGTAGCATAGTTTAATATGGAACTAGTTCAAATGGACGGAAGACAGATTCTTACATGGTGATTCGAGGAGGAAATCTATATAATCCACCAGATGGTTTCAAAGTTGTCGAAAAGAAGATTGGGGTTTGTAAATTGAACAAATCGCTATATGGTTTGAAGCACCGCCAAGGCAAGGGTATAAGCACTCATCGCTTCATGATAAAGCCGTAATCCACACCTGTATAAATTTGATCACTGTGTGTAATTTCGCAAGCTACAAGATGGATCTTTCATATACCTTCTCTTGTATGTGTTGATGACATGTCGATAGCATCAAGGAATCAAGGGAGATATGCAGTATCAAGGCTCAACCGAGCAAAGAGTTTGAATGAAAGATCTAGTGAAGCTAAGAAGATTCTAATGGAAATAGCGAGAGCATTTTACGTAGGGGCACACTTTGTTTAACCTGTGCATAAAAGATTTGAAGAAGGTACTACAACGCTTGGTATGTCCGAGAAGACCAAACCCGTATACCCCACTTGCTCCTCATTTCAAGCTTGCTTCACAACAAGGTCTGAAGACAAAAGAGGAAACCTTGAATATATGCCAAAGGTTCCTTATTCAAATGCAAGGTACTTTGATGTATGCTATGGTGTGTACAAGGCCCCGACATTTCACATGCGCTAATCTGATATGGCATAATCCTAGAAAAGAACATTGGCAAGTTAAAGGAAATGGATTCTAAGGTACATCTTAAAACCTTAGATGTCGTTTAATATTTGAGAAGGTCGATGCATAAGGTCACATAGCTGAACATCATATTCGTGATTAGTGCCGGGGTGATCTTGATAAACATAGGATCAATCCACTGGGTTATGTGTTTACTTGTAAAAGCACTGTGTTAGTTGGAAGTCTACTTTACAATGACAAGGGTTTTTGTCACGACTGAGGCGTAGTATATGGCGATCATCAAGCAAGAGTGTGGAAGGGCATTATGGTTGGTTGCTTAATGATTTTGGTGTTGGTCAAAAACATGTTACAAGAGCTATGACAACGGCCGCGGGCTTATTCATTTAGCGAAGAACCAAGTTTATCATGCACTTTACCTTAAGCATATCGATGTGAGGTATCATTTCAGGCGGGAAATCATTGGAAGAAAGTGGAGTCTTAGTTCAAGATCAAGACCGATGATAACTCATATGTTGACTAAGTTGCCAGACAACGATCAAGTTCAATCATTGTTTAGACTTGATCAACATTGAAAAGTTTGATCAAGGCTATCAACGATTCGAGGCTATGCTTTGTTAAAGAGAAGCTTCCAGATGGGATTCGATATTTATCAAGGTGGAGATTTGTTGTTTTTTGTCAATATGAATCCCACATCTGGGCTTGATGTGGATTTTCCTCCCTTGATTCCTATATACGGCTCCCTCCCTTCTCTAAACACACCTATTCTCTCTACTTAAAGCTATTTGTAGTATTGCCCAATTGTTTTTGGTATTTACTTTTTGCCTCAATTTCTTAAGAAATTGATTTGTGGTCTTAAGTTTGTAATTTCTTTCACTCAAGAGTTATTCACTCGACCGAGGACGTAAGCTATTGCCGAACCTCGTTAAATTTCTGGTGTTCTTTATTTGTTATTATTTTCTGCTTTAGCTATCATTATTTTGTATCAATGTTTTGCCCGGTATTTTCGCTGAGAGTACTATTCAGATATGAATAAGTAAATATTGCCACTGGGAAAATATTTAACTGATTTTCCCACGCATCGACAAACAAAGACGATGAAACCCACCGTAAACCGATGAATCGAGGAGATCGTAGTGAGGTGTGAGGAATTTCCACTGGGAAGAAAACCATTCGAGTGGCCACTCAAACGGCATCACGGTTCCCAACACCAGAGTCTATGGTATCCTTCTTCCCCTTGTCGAAGATAAGGCCCGATCCCAATACAAACTCTCGCATTACCGACAAAGAACGTTGTTAGTCGTGATCACATCTCCCGATAAAACCACAAAATCGCACCCCAAATTCATATTCTAAATTTCATACCTAAAAGAATATACTAAATTTGTCTATCGCTTTGATAAATGGTACCGGGATTTCATGATCGAGTACGTGACACGACTCATGGACTTACATCCTCGGTGAGGACCCCATCTAGTCCACGCGTTTCTATCCTAAGTGTAGTCAAGAAATATCGCCATTTTAAACGACGACCCTCAAGTTTCCCTCGACGAAGTTCCGACGAATCGTCAGACCGGTTGTAGATGGCGTCACGCCGTTCGCCGACCCCAACCAACGGTCAAGATTAGTTCAAAGAGTAGACGTAGAGACACGTGAAGATGACATTCTACCATCCATCGTTGAAGACGTTGTGATTTATGCGAAGAAATGAAGAATAAAATTAGAAAGAAAACGAGAATTTAATCTGCAAACTGTCCCACAAGTATATCCATATCGGGATTCTAGGATGACATTATAAATGAAATTTATCATGAAATTGGTCGCATCGCACGTGTACGTAGATGATTACCTAATACGATGACATATAAAATCCAAAGCAAAATTCTGAAGTTGAAGGACACGAGGACCTTATTTTTCAAGGTGGAGGAGAAGATGAAGATTACGGCCGCACTGTAAGTAAATACCCGTATAATCAGATATAGTAGTGGTTTCTTGATGAGAGTCAAGCCAGTTACCAAAACTTTACAAGGAAGACAAAAATGAGAAGGAAAATAAGTCATATCATATATCTTCTAAATATCTTTCGTGTTTTTAATGGCTCTTTAATTCTTAGTGATACATCTATTCCTCTTATCATCTTCTTTAATGATGGCTATTCCTTCCTAATATCTTCGGCCGTTGACATTCATTTTCAATGATTATTATTTCATTTTGATGATGCCTGTTCAACCGGAACTGGGCTGGAGCGCGTTGGGTCGTTGGGTTGGACCAAGACTGATGGATTATAGGATCCGGGTGCGGCACTCCCCTGTAAGAAGAATCATAAAAAGGTCGGGCGGGCTTCATCGGGCCGCCCGATGCTCAAGTCGATTCTTTCTTCCAGAGAAATAAGAGAACCATTTCATAGCCTGTAGTCGCTGCACCTTCAAAGTTGGATCGGCCTCAGGTTTATAATGGATATTCATCCACCTGGGGCGGCGATTAGGTTCTTCCTTTCGAGGATAGGTTTCTGCGTAGTTAGCCTTAGATTTAGCGACGGATTAGTCAAAAGGAGTTTATTTTGAGTAATCCTCCTTCCTTATCGTGGGTATCCGATGGTCTTCTCGTTGCTTTTCTTTCCTTTATACAGACTCGATCGGGACGCACTGTGACGCCTTTTAGGAATATTCTATCTTCTGTTATTTGTAAAGATATGGTTTGACTGGCCGAGTATGGGCCTCCCTATTTTCCAAATCCATGTTTTGGGCCTAATGGGCCGGGCCTCTGTTCGGGCTGCTATGTAAGGACACGGACGGGGTATGGTCTTCACCGCTCCTTTGGGCTGGCGGATGAATTACCTGGCCCATTTCTGTATCCTCTATCGCTTGCTCCCCCAAATTTTTGCGGTACGACCGTGGGCAAGGGTCGTGATTAACTTACTACCTGCCATATTTCCCGTACCGCTAGATGTGGATTAATTAACCTAACCGCCGCCATACATGGTGCGTTAATGATGGCTCTTCGAGTTTCGCGCTTATGTTTCATACTCCCTTTGTTTTCCCTTGTTTCTTGTCGACCTTTCCAGTTCTGACTTCCCTTGGCCTCATAATTCCTCCCTTTGTCTTTATACTTCTCATGCTCCCGTATTTCGCTTCGACGTTTTTATTCGTTTAGTGTCAGTCCTTTTCTCGGCGCTTTCCTTTCATTCCTCGTCCGCATAAATTCCCTGCCCCGTCGTGGTTTCTTTCGACGACACGACGAGGCTCTAGGGTTCGGTCGTCTGGATTTTCGTTTGTACCGCTTCGCACGCTACTGGTCCGAATCGTTCTTCCTTACAGACAACGATGATTCTTCGCTGGCTTACCCCGGGCAAGCCGGGGCATTCCCTCTGCTTGATGCTTCGCCAACCCGCTCCCGAGGCGCTCCCTTCCCGGTAAAGGTAAAGAAGATAAACCCGATCAAATATCCTAAGGGGTCGGACTTCGTGACCGCCGCTCGCATGCCACGGCAAGCGCCCTAGTAGGTCAGTCCTTCATATGAATCTACTTTGGTTTAGCTGCTACCGGCCTCCTTCCGTGCTGTCCGAGTATGGACCCCGGATGTTTTGACCTTTTACACCGCCTCCGTGCCTGCATGGTCCCGCTGGGTCGCTTTTTAATAACCCGCCGCTTCCCCGATCCCTTCATAAAGAAGTTCTTCAACATTTTAACATCCGCCTTCCCACCGCTCCCAATGGTCGGGGTATTTAGTTGGTTTATTGGTCTTTATGACAGAGGGCTTAAGGTCTCTAACGCGCTCTGTTCCTCCATCTTTTCAGTCCAATGGCCACTACAGAGGGTTTTATTTATTTTTCCCGACGCTCTGGGTCTCCTCTGGTGATCTCGGATCTTCCTTCTTCACACCGGTCATGGAAAGGACGATATTTCTTCACAAGGGGTTCCAACCGAGTATGACTCTCGTGATGTGGATGACACCCCGGGTGTGCCCGCACGGGAGTGCCCCGATAATCTTCGTGAGTGTTTTCAGATTATTTTTGCCTGATTTGGTTTAAGACGATCAACACTTCGACCTTAAGCTCCTTTATGCTTCCCAGATGTTCGTCTTGACCTCAGCGACGAAGATGCTGCCGGGGCTCTAGCGTTGGAGGAATGCTCGCTTGTTCTGGCCAGGTCGATAAAGTCGAACATTCCTGGGCTTCTTCTAATTCGCCGTCGCATGTTTCACTCCGGTTCAGGCCCCCGCCCTTTCTCACCCTCGGGAGCGGTTTTCCTTCGGGGCCCACCGCCCACTCCTACTAGGGGAGAGATTCTACCTCATTCAAATGACGCCTGTGGAAGCCCCGTGAGTGCGAAGAGGAAAAGCCGGACTCCCGGTAGCCAGGCCTAGCCTGGCTCCGGCCAGTCTCGGTCGTTTTTCTCCTCCTTCTCCCGTTCGGAACCGCAGAGGCATCGTCGCCCCCGGGCCCTGGCCTCGCATGGGCGTGTCCCCCCTCCCTGGTCCACGAGCCTGAGCTGGTCAGTCGCCTCCGACCGACCCACTAACTTCCCCTAAGCCTATCGTCAAGGCAAAGGGTCTTTTAAGTGCAACCATCGCCCCGCCGCTGACGGCTCGCTCACACCGATGGGAATCCGCCTCTCCCGACAATGCCAAGTCACCTCCTCGGGGGATGGCGGAGCCGAAAAGAAATCGAAGCAAAAACCTGGTGCAATCAGGGCTTCTTTGCTCTCTAGTGCCGACCTGTAAAGAAATGTCGCCTCTCCATTCTCCAGAGTTTGATATTGGGGGTCAGCCGAATTAAGCGCCGATGAAGCCTCGCGTTGTCTTTCGTGGGATCGCTTGCAAGTCCGTAATTGTGCTTATTTCCATGCTTCGTTTCCAGGCAACGCCATGTCCGTGTCTGACATGCAGGCTGCCACCCATTTGAAGGGCTTGGCCGATAAGGCCAAACTGAACGAAAAACATGTGAAGATTGCCCACTGAAAGCGAAGGTGGCTTCTCTCTTCCGAGCCGGCCGAGCCGGGCGAAGAACGAGCGCAGCTAGCTTGTCCGAAGAAAATAACGACTTAAGTCCGATCTTAAGCACACTTCACAACAAGGCCAAGGTGAGAATAGAGAGAACGAGGTTCGAGCAGCCATCAAGGCCGAGGGTGAGTTCCCGGAGGTTGTGGGTGAGCTCCAGTCGCTACTGCGAGCTGGGAACAGACTCCTGAGGGGCTGAGATCTCACCCAAAATGAGCTCAAATGGTTGTGAGGAGCTCATCACCTCCCGAGGCGTGCAACGGATCTTCGTGTGAGCTGCGCTGGGTTAATGGCGGATTCAAAGTGCCAAAGAGACAACTCGAAATTGCTTGTCGCGAGGCTTCGTGAGCAAGCCGGAGACCGCTTCGTCGCGGAGTCTTCCGGGCGAAGACTTATCAAGACGCAACAGCCGACGAATGTGAAGGGTTTGGCGCTGCCAGATCTTCATCAGCAAGTCAGCATGGTTGCTCAGAGGGACGAGGTTATCAAACAATTGCGAGACCAAGCCAGCGTGCTCGCTGGCTTCGGGTGGCTCGCCAAATCGGAAGGTCAGCCAGCGCATCGGGATCTAGATTTCAACTGACCTTCCGAAAGTGACGAGGAGGCTGGAGGTCTCCTGGACACCACCATTCTCAAGAGCTCACATTCTACTCGAGATTCCTTCTTATTCTTCATCGTTTGATGTCTAGATTTCTGGACTTATTTATGCTTTCCTGATGTCGACCTCCTCTTTTTGTCAGTCTGGGTCCGATACCGTGTAGCCTCTTTCAATATATACCCATTTTTTGAAAGCCCGTGTTCTTAACCGATACCTTTATTCTTTTTCCCGGGACCGTAACCCGATTCAAGGTCTCAAAAGAGTTTAGACTATATTGTTTTGGAAATTTCGTGATACTATCCCGTTTCAACTGCCTGGCCTCCCCACTTATGCAGCTGGAGCGCGGAGTCAGCCGACGGGGCTTGTGGCCTTCGATGTCTCATTTTATGTGTCGACCCGGCCCCAGCCGTGTGTGGCGTTGTGGCTTTAGGTCAGCCAATGCTAGAGGCGCAGCTGAGCTCGCCTTTGGGCCGCTGTGGAAGAGCTTTTCGATGTATACTGCTGAGTGTAGCTCGGGCCCATGTGAACCGGTGGGGAAGAGCTCGCCGTGAATCAAGTTGGGAAGCAGATCGCCTATGTGAATCGCGAGAGCCTACAAAGTGAACTGGCGCGTGAGCCGCCAATGCGTAATAAGTAAGCTTTCCGTCCGTGAATCGAGGGGAAGAGCTTGTCAATGCGGAGTGCGAGGGAACTCGCCGAGCTAACCGCTGGCGTGAGCTCGCCAGAAGACCGTTGTAAGAGTCACCATGTACAGGAGCTCGCTGTAGAGCCGTGGGAAGAGCTCGTCAGTATATCAAGCAAAAGAGCTCGTCCATGTAAGTAATAGGAGCTCGTCAGGTAGAGCTGTTGGGAAGAGCTCGTCAGGTAGACTGCTGTAAGAGCTCGTCCATGTAAGTAATAGGAGCTCGTCAGGTAGAGCTGTTGGGAAGAGCTCGTCAGGTAGACTGTTGTAAGAGCTCGTCCATGTAAGTAATAGGAGCTCGTCAGTGCAGAAATTGGCTAAGAGCTCGTCAGAAGATCACGAAGAGCTCGCTCCATGTAAGTAATAGGAGCCCGCCGTGCAGAGCCGCAAAGAGCCTGTCACACCGCTGTAAGAGCTCGTCCACAAGTAATAGGAGCTCGTCAGTGTGACTCTCAGAAGAGCTCGTCCATGGGCAATAGGAGCTCGTCAGTAGAGCTGGGAAGAGCTCTGTAGACTGTGGGTAAGAGCTCGGCCCATGCAAGTAATAGGAGCTCGCTGTAGAGCCGCTGGAAGAGCCTGTCAGAAGACCACAGAAGAGCTCAGCTCCATGTAAGTACAGGAGCTCGCTGTAGAGCCAGCTGGGAAGAGCCTGCCAGTGGACGTCAGAATATCGGCTCCATGTAAGTAACAGAGCTCGCCGTAGAGCGCTGGGAAGAGCTCACAGAAGATCTGTAAGAGCCTGGCCCACAAGTAGAGCCGTTGGGAAGAGCCTGCCGCAGACTAAGCAAGAGCTCTGCCCATGTAAGTAATAGGAGCTCGCCGTAGAGTCGTCGAGAAGAGCTCGCTGGGGGATCGCCCAAGAGCTCAGCCCATGGGCACAGGAGCTCGCTGCAGCGCCGCTGGAAGAGCTCGCCGTAGACTGTGGTAAGAGCTCGCTCCCATGCAAGCAATAGGAGCTCGCTGTGTGAAAGGCTGGGAAGACTCACGTAGACTGTTGTAAGAGCCTGCTCCTGCAAATGGCCAGGAGCTCACGTAGCCGCTGGGAAGAGTCATTGTAGACTGTTGTAAGAGCTCGTCCATAAGTATTAGGAGTCGCTTGGTGTAGAGCCGCTGGGAAGAGTCACTGTAGACTCGTAAGAGCTCATCCATGCAAGTATTAGGAGCTCTGTCAGTAAAGCCGCTGGGAAGAGCTCACAGAAGACTGGGCCAGAAGAGCCGGCCCATGTAAGTACAGGAGCCAGTCGTAGCCGCTGGGAAGAGCTCAAGCGTAGACTGCTGTAAGAGCTCAGCCCATGTGGCACAGGAGCCTGCTGTAGAGTCAAGTGGGGAAGAGCTCTGCCAGGTAGATCAAGCAAGAGCTCAGCCCATGTAAGTAATAGGAGCTCGCTGTAGAGTCGTGGGAAGAGCTCGCGTGCATCAGGAAGGTTTCAGCCCATGCAAGTACAGGAGCTCGTCAGTAGAGCCAGTTGGGAAGAGCCTGGCGTAGATCAAGTAAGAGCTCGCCCTGTAAATACTAGAGCTCGCTGTAGAGTCGCTGGGAAGAGCTCGCCGTGCAGATCAAGCAAGAGCTCAGCCCATGTGGGCATAGAAGCTCGTCGGGGCAGAGCCGTCGAAGAGCCACGTAGACTGTGGTAAGAGCCTGCCTATGCAAGCACAGGAGCTCGTCAGGTAAAGGCTGCGAAGAGCCTGCCGTGAAGACCAAGCAAGAGCCTGGGCCCATGGAAGTACAGAGCTCGCCGGGTAGCCGCTGGAAGAGCTCGCCGGTGCAGATCACAGTAAGAGCCTCCTCGCCCACAAGCATAGATTCACAAAGGGAGCAACTGGCTCTCGGGGCCGTGGGGCCTTGATGGCGCTCTGCCATGGTGGCGCCCGAGCTTGTCTCGACTCTTTGAGGCAAAGGTGGCTCGCATGCAGCAGAGAAGCCCGCCAAAGGAGCAACCCGGGCTCGCGCCGTGGCCTCGATGGCGTTCTGCGAGTGGCGATAGCCCAGCTTGTCTCGACTCTTGAGGCAAAGGTGGCTCGGGGACAAGAGTAGAGGAGCTCGCCAAAGGGGAGCAACGGCTCTTGGCGCCGGTGGCCTTGATGGCGTCTGCCGAGTGGCGATGTAGCCTCGAGCTCGTCTCGAATTCTCGAGGTAGCCGCGGGCTCTCATGCAGTGTAGGAGCTCGTCAAAGGGGACCGATACGTCGCGCGTGACTTTCAGTGTGCGGAGGGCTTTGGTGAATTGAAACGCCTCGTATGTCCTCGAAAAGGGACGAACCGTCATTAATGCCGATTTAAGGAGAATTCGGAACGATTGCGTGAGTTTCCCAATATTTCGGCCTCTTTATAAATGGTGGTTCTCACAGGTTGCCTTTGTATCTTATGCTTGAGATTCTGCTTGTCATGCTGGTCGGATGGAGTTCACTCCTGACGGATGTCACGCTCTACCGCTTTGCTCGGAACTCTTCCGACGCCTTAGATCGCCCTTCTCGAGCTCCTTAGCAAAGTGGGAGTCATTTTTCCCCAGTCTCCTTTACGGAGTCATGTTATTCCCAGCTCTTTGGCTGTGAATGCTCGAGGGTAGGTCACACCTTTCTCCGATCCGAATTCGATCAAGTGGTCCTAAACTAAATACGGGATGCTCCGATACCACTAAACCGTGACGCTCCAACTCTAAGATGATGTCGGCGAGGGTCACTTTATCATACTTATAACCTTTACATCAGATAATCATATATAATGTTAAACAATTAACTTGTATTACATTCTCAGAGCAAATGATTACAAAATATATATACAAGCTCCAAATATGGAAATGTTCAACATTTGCTAATATTTACATTATTTACAAAATTTCATATACAAAATGTACTCCAAAGGTCTTCCAAATGGCACCTATTGATGTGGCCTTGATCACATGTGGGATTGTCCCGTCCTCCGGTTCCTCTTCTGTACCTACACTCTGATTGAACACCTCGTGCTGCTTTGATGCTTTGAAAGGGAATATGACTTCATTAAGAGTCACTACACTTTATACAAATGCATATAACACATATAACATTTACAGACTCTTACTATCATTTTGTATATATATATACTTTCATAAATCCATTTACTTCTTATCATCTTCCATATACTTTTCATGTAATCTTGTACTTTACTTCTTGTTCTTTAATCAGATATTATCATCGTGATAGCAAAGGTTATGCTTCTCATATCATGTCGTGTATTCTAATTTCTTTCGTGATATACCAAGTATTTTCTTTATGTTTCATGTCTCAAGATAAACCTTAGAAATGGATACGTAAATACTATAATCCATGAGGACCGAAGGTGCTATATTCACCGGTGATGAAATGTTGATCCAATGAGGCCCGTAGGCGTCAGAATATATTATACCTGAGAACACTCCGAGACAGTTGACTCATTCCATGAGGGTCCGGAGGTTGCAGGACTTTCAGGGCCACCGTGATCCAAACAGATCGGCGTCATCGACCCAAACTAGGGCCTGAATATCATAACTTGTATGGTTTGTAGACTTATTTTTCCCTAATAGGCATGCCCATCTATCCCTCTATCAAAGTTCTAAGGCATAATCAATATGTATTTTATGTTTCAAGATATCTCATATTCCCGAATAATTATTGTCATTCCGGTAATCATATGCGAGATATATATACAATCAGTGATTCATCTTTACATTTTTCATAATTTCATTATATACATAAATAACTATGCTTACACCGTATAATTTATGAGCTATTTATGAATCTCATAATAGGCGTCATAATACAAATAACTATGGTTCAGACGCTCTAATGCTTTTCGTAGTTTCAAACCACATGAGTTCCAAACTTATCAAGCTGTCTATTGATGAATTCGACTACCGGGATTTCCATAGAGTCCAAGAACACCCTAAATCTGAGTTCAGATTCCATAGCTATGACCTTCCAAAGTCGAGGTCATGCGCAGTCACCTTGACGACAATTTAACCTGGATGAGCTAATCAAGTGACGAAACAGCTCTTTTGACACCCCGTATAACATCCAATAATCTCCTCAGGCATATGGATGATTCTCACTCAATGGGCTTCTCTCCATAGAGTCCAAGAACACCCAAATCGAGTTCAAACGTGGATGTAGATATGACTCAAGTCGGAGGTTACGCTACAGCCAATTTCGACGAACTGACCTGAATCGACGAGGCCGCACTGAAGTGACGAGCTCAGTCTAACACCTCAGTCTGATATCTAATATCTTCCTCAGGCATATGGATTTGGATTCTCGACCAACGGGCTTTCCATGAGTCCAAGAACACCCAAATCGGAGTTCGTGACGTAAGGAGATATGACTCGTCGAGGTCATGCGCGCAGCCACCAATGAGCCGATCGGAATTGACGAGCTGCACTGAAGTGATGAGCTCATTTTAACACTTCGGTCTGACCTCTACTATCCTCCTAAGGCATATCAATGTATTCTTGACTCAATGAGCTTTCCATAGAGTCCAAGAACACCCAAATCGGAGCTCGGACAGAGGAGTTATGACCTTCCAAAGTTGGAGGTCTTGGCGCAACTGGCCTTGACGAGTCGCCACCGTCGCATGATCAACCGCTCACCGATCACCCCCTCGTTTGACGCACTCGCCGATGATCACCGCCGACGACCAACGCTCAACGACACCCTCGCTTCGACGACTTCGCCGGACGCAATTAACGCCGATTTTACCACCGCTCAACACGACCCCCTTGCTGGACGGCACTACCGCTCACCGACGCACCCTTTGCCTGACACTCGCTGACGACCCAATGCTCACCGATTTAATTCCCATGTTTGACGCATCACCGCCGACGACCACCGCCGGACGACCATCGCTCACTCGACGACTCTCTTTGCCTGACTTAATTCTCAACATTTGACTGTTCAGAGTGAAAAGACCATAACTTGGTCTACCGGAGTCCGAATTAAGAAATTCAAAAGCCTAACATCAAGTTACTTGATGTGGCTACAATTTATAAGAAGGACTTACTTCCAAATTCTCTTTATTTCTGGTTCAAAAACTCGTTCTAAGGTCCGGGCTAGTTGACCAATTGCGTAACTTTGGACTCCTACTGAGATTACCGGGCCGACTTTCGCAAAAGGACTATAACTTGGTCTACGTGAGGTCCAAATCGAGTAATTCAGGGTGCCTAACATCAAGTTCATTGATGTGGGCTACAATTTACTAGAAGGACTCACTTCGAATTCCCTGTATTTGACCCAACAATCCGTTCTAAGATCCTGATATCGTATATGATCGATAATAGGGAATTTTCAGGTTCAACTTGCAACTGTATCTTTCTCAAACTCCATATTTGTGGAGCCTTAAAGCTCTTCTTAATTCAACCCTACAAGAAAGGAGTTTAGGAGTTCCTAAACCCAAGTCATACACAAGATAGAGGGTTCTTAACCATGTATCTAAACTTTATAGTCCAAAACTAGACTTCCATACTCCCATAGTTTCCATACAACCCAAAACGTATCCATACCCATACTCAAATTCCATACCAGTACTCAGATTTAGTAATTCCATACACACCTAGTTTACATACACATATTCATGGTTCCATACTTTTCTATACCAAATCATAATTCCATAACCCAAGACATGTATCCATACAAATATTCACAGTTCCATACAACCCAAGACATGTATCCATACCTGTAATCTTCTTCTTCTTCTTCTTCTTCTTTTCTTCGTATTTGCTCTCCTTTTCTCCAAGACCAAAATAAGATATTTCTTTTATCTTATCCTTATTTGATCTTATCCCACTTTTATTTTACTTTGGTCCTCCAACTCTTATAATATTTGCAAATCAATTTATAATATTTTTACACAAATTTCAAATCTTCTTTATTATTTGTAATTTAACTTATGCATATTCCTACTTTTGTTTTTATCTTGCTTTTATTCCGAATAAATATAGTTCTTTACGTTTATTATACCTAAACATGTTATAAAATCAAGGTATAATTTGGGGTGTTACAACTTCCCCTTAAAAAAGAATTTGCCCTCGAATTCATACTCCGATTCGAAGAGTCATGATACTGGTGGCTCCTCATAGTCAGCTTCCCGCTCCCAAGTAGCTTCTTCTACCGCGGTGTTGCAAAGCGACTTTTACTAATGGTACTTGTCTGCTCCAGAATCGTTTACACCTCTCGAGCCAAAATGGCTCCTTGGGCCCCTCATCATACGACAAATCCTCTCAGACTTGTATCTCTTGCACCGTAGTATGTGTGACTCATCAGAGCTGAGCATTCAAGCATCGACACATGAAACATATCGTAATTTGGGCCAACTCCGCAGTGGAGTGCCAACTAGTTTTCACAGGCCAATACGCCTAAAATCTCATGGCTCCTACGAACTCGACTCAACTCTCGCCTCTCATTCAAACCTTAAAATTTTTCTCCATGGTGATACCTTTTAAGAAGACCTTGTCTCCACTTCTATATTCAATATCTCTCCTTTAGGTTAGCATACGACTTTTGCCGATCACTAGCCGCCTTTAACCTCCTCGAATAACTCAGACTTTCTCTTCTCAGATCTTTACTATGTCCACTCTATCAATTTCGGCCATTCAATTGGTCCAACACAATGTGAGTTCTACATTCCGACCATACAAAGCTTCCACATGGTGCCATACACCAATGCTTGACTGAAAACTATTGTTATAGGCAATTCCATCAATGGAATATACCTATCCCAACTTCCCGAAAATTCCATGACACAACCTCGAAGCATATCTTCGAGCACTGAATCAATCTCTGACTCCATCCGCTTGCTGGATGGAATGTCAGATTAAAATTCAGCTAGTGCCCAAAGTCAATCGTAATTCCTTCCAAAACCTTTGACGTAAATCTCTGATCTCTATCCGACACAACAGACAATCTGCACACCATGCACCGCACAATCTCATCTACATAACTCATTTAGTCGATCCATAGAATAGTTAATCCTGACTGGTATAAAATGGGCCGACTTTGTGAGGCTATCAACAATTACCCAAACAAAGTCATGTTTTTGTTGAGTGAGGGGAAACCCAGACACAAAATCCATGGTAATGTTATCCCACTTCCATTGAGGAAGTGGAAGGGGATTTAATAAACCTCATAGACTCGTGTTCAAATTTTGACTCACGACACGTCAAAACACTTAGACACATATTCAAATACACATCTCTTTTCATTCCTTTCCACCAATAAACTGTCAAGTCCTCGTACATCTTATTCCCTCCAGGATGCATGGTAACACCGTGACAGAGCCTCAAATAGCAACTTTTCTTTAGCTCTTTATCATCTCGCACACATAATCTATTCTGGAAATACAAACTTCCAGCCTTTCTTTTCTCTAAAAACTCTATTTTGTCACCATCTCTAACTATCTCTGTAAATTTTTCTCAGAATCCTTCATCATTTTTCATGCACTTCATAATCATTTGCTTTAAAACAAAGTTGCGCTCTAATTGAGCTAACATAGCTCCATCATCTCCTAGTCTCCAATCACTGATCTGTAGTGACATTGCTACTACTGTCTTTCACCTAAAGCATCGGCTACTATATTAGCCTTCCCGGGATGGTAATCTATGATGCAGTCATAATCCTTTAATAACTCTAACCACCTCCACTGCCCTCCCAAATTTAACCTTCAAGTAGCAAGTACTTGAGACTCTTATGATCTGTAAATTCTACACTTTTCCCGCATAAGTAAAGTGTCGCCATACTTTTAAAGCAAACACTACCGCAGCCTAACTCTAGTCATGAGTGGATAATTTTGTTCATGGCTTCAAATCGTCCGGACGCATAAGCCACTACTTTCCCATTCCGCATTAACACGCGCATCCTAACCAATGCATGAAGCATCACTATACAAGGTATACTCTTTCCCTATAGGCCGTGGTCACACCGTGCTTCAACCAAAGATCCCTTTCAACCTGCTCCAAAACCATTCCGATTAATTTTGTCCGTCCACTCAAACTTTATTCATTCCTTTCCCGAGTAACTTGGTGAGAGGAGAAGCTAAGGTCCGAAAAGCCTTCACAAATCTTTCTATAATAACCTCGCTAAACCTAAAGAAACTTCTCACCCTGCTACATTTTGAGATGATTTCCACCACAACCGGGCTTCAATCTTAGCAGATCAACTTCCTTATACCTCACAGATACCACATGCCTAGGAATGAGACTTCCTTTAGCCAAAATCACATTTGGCCGAGCTTAGCATATAACTTCTTTTCTCTTAACGCCTCTAAGACTATTCCCTGTGTAAGCGTTCATGTTCCCGTGCATCCTTAGAATACACCAGATATCAATAAAACCACAACAAATCGATCCACATAGGCCTGGAAATCCTATTCATCAAATCCATGAATGTCGCTTGCAGCATTAGTCAACCCAAATGGCATGACCAAACTCATAATGACTATATCGGTTCCTAAAATGCGCTCTAAGACACCTTCCTTTTACCTCAACTGATAATACCGATCGCAGGGTCTATCTTCAAAAGACACCGCTCCTTTCAACTCCGATCAAAAGACTTCACCTCGGCAACGGGTAATTCTTGTTTTTCATCACACCTTATTAATCTCACGATAATCGATGCACATCCGTAGAGTGCCATCTTCTTTCACAAATAAAAATGTGCACCCCAAGGGGACACACCGGGCCTGACAAACTTTATCTAAAAGTTCTCAGAATCGACTCTTATCTCTTCAAATTCATTGAGCCACGTCCCGCACGGCCCTTGACATAGTGGACTGCTCGGTACAATTTCTATGGCTATCCACCTCTCTCTCATGTGGAATACCTGGTAACTCTTCAGTGGAATACATCCGAAATCTCCCCACATCGGGATCTTTCTACATCAACTGACTTCTCGAGTCAAGTATCAAAGCCAAGAATGTCTCACATCCTTCCTCATAATTCTCCTAGCTCAGATAGCGGAATGACATTAGACATTACACTCATCCAATGCTCTTGTACTATTACTTCACTTTGGGTCAGAGTATTTCAACACTACCGTTTTCGTCTACAATCCACGATAGCCCTAAGTGTTTAGATTGAACCAATCCATTCCTTAGAATCAAGTCAAACTCCTGAATGGTAAGTTATCAAATCGAGAAACTCTTTTGCCCAGATAACAATGGGGCAATTTCTCGATATGCTAATTCACACTAACGCTAGCCCTAACGACCAGTTACATGCATGTCATATGCTAATTTCTCCTCACGGTACTTTGTCAACATATGCTCCACGCACACATATGAATGAGTAGATCCAGGATCAATCAATGCATGCATCTCTATATCATATAAAGTAAATATACCCGCTTATAACTCAGAGTTATTCATCCTCACGAGCCTTCATAGCATATGCTCGTGTTTGGTGTTGCAGGCATAGGACGATCCATCAAGCCTCGACACTCCATGCCTCGTCCCTCTAGCGCCGAGATGGGCCACTACGACTCTACCACGATCACGAGTTGGAAGTGGTGCCAGATCTTCCTCCGCCACTCACTGGGCTTCTATTATCCCCTAACTCTCGGGGACACTGTGTTATCAAATGCTCAAGGCTTCCACATCGAAAACACCCTCCAATATCCCTGTTCCCAAATGCCTTTTATGGCAATGAGGGCATTCGGATTCTCCTCGTCCAATTGAAGCACTTCTACCGTACCACGCGGTTACATTGACCTTTCGCTTCTACCCTCGGCTTTAACTATATTCACTGAAATGAGACTCTTCTAGCTCTTTTTCGAGGAGGACTAAGCCCTCTTAGAAAACTTTCTTTGAAATTTTCGCTACCGCTTCTAGCTCTCTACTTCATCATGTTCGACCAACTCGATATAAATCCACTATCGAGAGAAGCCAGTAGGTGCCAAATACCTCTCGATGGAACTGCCCATCCCCTCAAATTGCCTACAATCAAAATGCCTCTGAGACCAATCGCGCATATTTACTAAGATGGCTAAATTCTTCATATCTCTGGCCACCGGGAGCTCCTTTGCTTCAAATTTAGGAACTGCTTCCACTGGAACTCCTATACATCCTAAAGAACATACTTTGTCCCGAACTCTGACAAAGAATCTAGCGTCAGGATCTTGAACTGACTTTCGAGTGCTAGTTTCCACTCAATCATATGCCTCACCCCGCACAGTGAGACTGGCAGACATGATGCCTCCGCCTCGGGAGGACATCTAACCTCTTCTAATACCCTCTCTAGCTTTCTCTTAACTAGAATCTCAGCTTTCTCCCCACTCTTCCATGCTCGACTCCATGGAATTCCTCCGTCTCCATGTCTTCATCGTGGTTCCACGGAGCTTTAGAGAGGTCAATCTATCCAAACCCAGCCATGTCTTGCGATATTCTCAAAGAAGGCTTCCGGGTTCATTAGATACTAATTCTCTCGAAGGTCTTAAGCCGATAACCCTTGCTCCATTGTCACACTCCTCAAACAGCCTCTCTCTTCGACGATCCATCTATACAAACACAAGGACATCCACATCAGCCCACACATTACTAAACACAGCTTTTCTATTTATATACTCTATTCCAAGCCATCTAAACTTAGGCTTTCCAAACGCCCCTAAACCTAGCCTCATACCACTACAACCACACTTTTCTCCGATCCGACCCGATCATGGGTCCGAACCAAACATCGGGCTGCCCGATACCACTTAAACCGTGACGCTCCCAACTCCTAAGATAGATGTCAAGTGAGGGTCACTTTATCATACTTATAACCTTACACTTGCATACCATATAATGTTAAACAATTAACTTGTATTACATTCTCAGAGTGCCGGATTACAAAATATATATACAAGCTCCAAATATGGAAATGTTCAACATTTACAATATTTAAGCATTGGTTTGCAAATTCCTCATATACAAAATGTGACTCCAAAGGTCTTCCAAAGGCACCTATCATGTGTGGCCTTCACCGCCGATGTACTGTCCCTGGTCCCTCCTGCTCTCTTCGTACCCACACCTGACAACACCCGCAAGGTTTACGCCTTAGTGGGAATATGACTTCATTAAGAGTCACCACACTTTTATACAAATGCATATAACACATATAACATTTACGGGAGACTTTATCATTTCCTCATATATATACTTTTCGCAATCTGGGCCATTTCTTATCATCTTCCATATACTTTCTATGTAATCTTGTACTTTACTTTGTTCTTTTAATCAGATACTATCATCGCAGATAGCAAAGGTTATGCTTCTCATATCATGTCATGTATTCTCACTTCCTTCAGATATATTCATATTTTCTTTTATGCTCTATGTCTACAACCTAGAAGTGGATACATAAATATTATAATCCATGAGGACCCGACAGCTATATTCACTGGGATGAAATACATCCATGAGGCCAGAGAGGCAATGTGAATATATTATACCCGGGAGCATCATCACCGCCCGAGACAGCACCCATTCCGCACAGGGCCCGGAGGGCGCTCAGACCCGGCCACGGATCCAAATCCGGGATCTATGTCATCGACCCAAATCCATTTCGAATATCATAACTTGTATACAAGTAGACTTTATTTTCCCTAATAGTACGATCTATCCTCTACTGTGCTCTAAGCAGTATTAATCAATATGTATTTTATGTTCAAGATATATCCTATACTCCTCGAATAATTATTGTCATTCCTAGAATCATATGAGATATATATACAATCGCTGATCTATATCTTTACATTTTTCATACTTCATTATATACATAAATAACTATGCTTACATCAAATACTTATGAGCTATTTATGAATTCATAATAGTATGCCTATAATACAAATAACTATGGTTACCTCGTATCGCTTCATCGTTTTCTCGCAGGTTTTCTGAACTAATATGAGTTCCAAATCTTAGTCAAGTCGCTCTATTGATGACCTTGACCTAATAGGATTTGCAGAGTCCAAGAACACCAACTCCAGTTCAGACGAAGAAGTTATGACCTTCCAAAGTTGGAGGTCACAAGGCATTGTACCTTGACGAGGCCGACCTGAATCGACGAAATGTAATTGAAGTGACGAGCTCAGCTTTGACACCTCTAGTATAACATCTAATAATCTCCTCAGGCATATGGATGGATTCTCTTGACTCAATGGGCTTTCCATAGAGTCCAAGCAACACCTAAATCGGAGTTCAAATCGTATGAGATATGACCAAGTTGAGGTCATGCGCAAATGGGCCTCGACGAGGCCGATTCGAACCGACGAGCTGCACTGAAGTGACGAGCTCAGTCTAACACCTCAGTCTGACATCTAATATCTTCCTCAGGCATATGGATGGATTCTTGACTCAATGGCTTTCCATAGAGTCCAAGAACACCCAAATCGGAGTTCAGACGAAGGAGATATGACCTTCCGGGGCTGGGAGGGTCATGCGTAGTCGCCTCGACGAGCCGACTGAATCGACGAGCTGCACCGAAGTGATGAGCCTATCTTTAACACTTCGGTCTGACTTACCATCCTCCTAAGGCATATCAATGCATTCTTGACTCAATGAGTTTCCATAGAGTCCAAGAACACCCAACCTGGAGCTCTATTGCAGGAGTTATGACCTCCCAAAGTCGATGTTCTGCGCAGCCACCGACGAGTCGCCACCTGGTCACGCATCACCGCTCAACGACGACTCTTGTTTGATGACCCTATCGATTCCACCACCGTTGGATCTAATTAACGCTCCACCGATCGCACCTTGCTCTGGACGGCACTCGCTGACGACCACTATTGACTACCACCAACACCGACGCACTCGTCGATTCCACCACCGCCGATCCACCACCGCTCGACCCCCGATCTAATTAACGCTTGGATCACCACCGCTCACCGACGACCCCATGTTTGGACGCACCACCGTTGGATCTACCAATCGTTGATCACCAACGCTCACCGACGAATTTCTGTTTGACGACCACCGCTGACGGCCAATCGCTCACCGACGACTCTCTTGCCCGACACTTCACCCATTTGATCGTTTCGAGAGTGAAAAGACTATAACTTGGTTCACCGAGTCCGAATTAAGAAATTCAAAAGCCTAACATCAAGTTCTCTTAATGTGGCGACAATTTATAAGAAGGACTTACTTCCAAATTTCTTTATTTCGGTTCAAAACTCGTTCTAGCGGTCCGGGCTAGTTGACCTAATTGCGTAACTGATCCCTACCAGATTTCCACTGGGCCGACTTTAAAAGGACTATAACTTGGCTCCATAGAGGTCCAAATCGAGTAATTCAAAGCCTAACATCAAGTCTATAATACGGTTACAATTTACTAGAAGGGGATCTACTCGGAATTCCCTGTATTTCTGACTCCAAATAACCGTTCTAAGATCCGATATCGCATATGATCGGATAATAGTGGAATTTTCTAGGTTCAACTTGCAATTACTCCTTCAAACTCCATATTTAGAGCCTTAAAGCTCTTTCTTAATTCAACCCTACAAGAAAGGAGTTTAGAGTTCCTAAACCCAAGCCATACACAAGATAGAGGGTCTAAATCATGTATCTAAACTTTATAGTCCAAAACTAGACTTCCATACTCCCATGGTTTCCATACAACCCAAAACGTATCCATACCCATACTCAAATTCCATACCAGTACTCAGATTTAGTAATTCCATACACACCTAGTTTACATACACATATTCATGGTTCCATACTTTTCTATACCAAATCATAGTTCCATACAACCCAAGACATGTATCCATACAAATATTCATAGTTCCATACAACCCAAGACATGTATCCATACCTGTAATCTTCTTCTTCTTCTTCTTCTTCTTTTCTTCGTATTTGCTCTCCTTTTTCTCCAAGACCAAAATAAGATATTTCTTTTGGTCTTATCCTTATTTGATCTTATCCCCTTTTTATTTTACTTTGGTCCTCCAACTCTTATAATATTCGCAAATCAATTTATAATATTTTACAATAAATTTCAAATCTTTCTTATTATTTGTAATTTAACTTATGATATTCCTACTTTTGTTTTTATCTTTATTTTATTCCAAATAAATATATTTTTACGTTTATTATACTCCAAAACATGTTATAAAACTCAAGTATGTATAATTTGGGTGTTATGTGGTGCCTCCTTGCGCCGCCTCGTTTTCTTTTATCTTCTTCCTCCTTTTTTACCTCTTCCCTCTTTCTTTCTCCCTTCTTTTCTCTTCCCACAAAATTTTCTCTATCCGCTTTTTTTTTTTTGTCTTTCTCCTTTGTCTCCTTCTCTTCTCCTTTTCTTTCTCTCTCTCCCTATCACACTTCTTTTCTTTACTCGTCTTTCTCCTTTGTCTTAAGCAGAGCAAAGGTTTCACATCGAGCGCTTTTTCGAGATGTAATCATGACACCACTGATTGTAATCGAACATGATCTAATAACAAGGAGATTTTTATTTTTAAGTGAATTTTCTCATTGTATATGTTTTTATATATTCGAATCGGGTGAGATACTAAATTGATCACAAGGCGCCCGACTCGCCACATGAGACTTGATATCTTATTATAAACCTAAGGCCTACCGATAGAAACGCTAGGTGCCCAAGGCTCCATGCATGCTGTAAGGTTTTTCCTCTCCTCTGCTTGGAGCTCATACCCCGGTCCGACACCACGTTATTATGTAAGGACCTTCCTAAATGGGGGGCCTAGTTTCCCATGTGGCTTGATTCTTCTTTGTCGCGTGTTTTAAGACCTCAAATCCCTGCAACTTCGGGCTTGACTCTTTGGTCAGAAGTACCGGCCGGCCTTCCTTTGATACTCTTCTGTGCGCTGTTGGACCTGTTCACGTTTTTCATCCAGGAGTTACAAGTTTAGACGCAGGGCCTCGTCATTTTGTTCCTCCGATGCTAACTCGACTCTAAGTGACTTTATTCCCACTTTCAACAGGCTAATGGCTTCAAAGGTAAAAGGCCGTACAAACGTGGGGTCTCCTGAATTCGTGTCGTCCCATAGGCCCACAAGACTCTGGAGGTATTCTACCCAACTTCCTTTAAGATCCCCTCCAACTCGTCTTCAAGGCGCCTTGGGCGGTTCCGACGGGTGACTTCCTACCGTCCGTCAGATCGTAAGGCGCCGACTAGTAATAATTTTTGATCCCGAGCTCGGCACAAAAATCTCTAAATTTGGTGTTGTCGAACTATTTTCCATTGTCCGATACCGTGGCCTGGGATGCCAAATCGCATATGATCGCCGCCATACGAAATCAGATTTTCCGCTCCGTAATCGTGGCTAAAGGTTCCTAGCTTCGCCACTTGGTGAAATAATCCACCGCGACGACATGAATTTCCAGAGATCGCCCTCGATGGGCAAGAGGTCCCAATATGTCCAACCCCCACTCAGAAGGCCGTGGGCCGCAATCGACGCCAAAATTCGGCGGTCAGCGTGATATTTCGCGTGTTCCCGCATATTCTCGCATCTCTCGACTAAGTTGGTTGCATCTTTACATCAGGCGCAGCACTCGCTCAAAACTTTCCTCGCAACGTCGAGCCCGATATGGTTCCCCAAGACATGCCTTCATGTACTTCAAGACGTATTCGTCCTCTCCGCGATGCATTTCAGCCGCGCGAAGAATCCGCCAGAAGCCTTTGTGATTGGTAAACCCGGGAAGACCTCACCCTTATCTTAGCCGCTTTCTTTCTAGTTGTTCGGTAAGGTTCGCTATTGATATAATCCTGGGCCAGGGTCCATCCAGCCGGCGATCCCATCGCGACTCATAGTCGACGAGAGGGGTTACGCTAGGTATTCGACGGGCGTTGACCCGCCGAGATCTTCTTGCATGGCCGTGGCTAGTTTCGCCAAGGCGTCGGCTCGGGTATTCTACGATGCGGGGACGTGCTTGACCGGTCAATACAAACTTTTTAGCAAATTCTGTGCCCGGAGATATAGAACCATCGTCTCACTTTGGCCTCGTATGTGTCTTGATCTGCGACCGCGGTTAAAGTCCTTGTGGACCTCCGGTGAAGTGGAGCCTCCCAATGTGTGGGCGAGGTTGAGCTGCTTATGGCGCCTCATACTCACCATTGTTGGAAGCTGCTGGAACCCAAACTGAGTGAGTATTGATGTCTATCCCTTACGGTGAGGTAAGGATTAAACTGCTCCAGCTCCACAATGCGTTGAGGCTCGTCTGAGGGTTCCATACGGGTCGTCTCCATTTGTGTGGGCTCAACAAGCTCTGTGGAATTGAATTCCATGGCGAAGTCGGCTAGGACACAACCTTTATGGCGGTCTTCGAGCTGTCTTTGATGTCAGGCTCGCTTAGCTCTGACCAGCCTGTCGACCTTGGGAGACTTAGCTTGTGTAATACTGCTTCATTGGGTGCTGGTTGGGACTTCTATGGTGTGAGCACGGAAATGGGGACGGAGTTCAGGGTGATCACAGTGCTGAAGTATCAATTTTCCATTCTCGTTTGCCTCTCCTCCGCTCCTCTCAAAGGCTCATTGAGTAGTAAGCGGGTGATGGACTCGCTCTTTGTATCGAGACCAGTCTTGCCTTGGTTGAGAAATAGATACGACTAAATTATAAAGTGAGGAGTTCTCTTCAAGGGGACTTACTAGAATGGGAGGAGGCTTAGGTGTTTTAACGCCATGAATGCTTCTTCGCATTTTAGGTCCAAGAAGGCTTTCTTTAGAACTTGGAAGAAAGTGACATTTATCACTAAATACGGATACAGCTTGGAAGCAAAAATTCATGACCCTTTCTGTCGATCCCATTGGACCTCCTTTATTCTTGAAGGGGATGTGACGTAATAGAGCAATGCTTTTATTTGAAAGTGCGGATTAAGCCGATCGTAGTTATTATAGAGCCTAGAATTTTCAGTGTCTGTAGAGCTGTTTCAAGCGGGTTCGATACCTCATGTTATAATTCCTCGAGGGATCTGGAATGCCTCGGAGGATGATGATATGGAGATCGGACTTAGTGGATTTTACCGGCGCATGTAGATCCTGTATACCTCCATTACGTTGTGCCTATCTATCTTTGGAACACTCAGGTTCACTAGTCTCTGGTAGGTTATCACGCATTCTTGAGTCCAAAGCGGCATTACCCGATACTTGATGGGTTCCTTGTCTTTGTGACGAATGAAGTCTTTCTTAGTCCCAGGGGTCCGTACTGGTGATTTGATTGTGGCAGAAAATGCATCCATAAAAGCGGTAGTTCGTGGCTGCTTGGTAATCCACGATAAGTCGATTCTTGATGAAGCGCGTCGCCAGACGCAGCTTTGTTTATGTCGATGAATTGATGCAGAGTCGCCATTTGCCATTAGCTTTTTTGACGAGCACATCGTTAGCTAGCCACTCAGGGTATTCCACCTCTCTTATCGCTCCCGCTTGGAGGAGCTTGCCGACCTCCACATTGATGTCCCTTTGCCTTTCTGGTGAAGCTTCGGCGTTTTTGCTTGACTGGTTTAAAGGAGGGATCGGTGTTCAATCTGTGAGTGATCATCGTGGGTTCGATTCCTCCCATCTGGCCTTCCATGCGAAACATCTTTGTGTTTCGAAGCGGGTGAGAGGCCTTTAGGGTTTTTTTTTTTTTCACATCGACTTTGATCGACGTAAAGCGAGATGTTCAGATTGTCATCCAGTGATATTGGTTCAGTTCCTCACGAGGAGTTCGGGTCGGGTGAGTACCTCAAATCGCGTGAAGTCGAGTTCGTCTATCTCACTTGTCGGCCGCTCTTGGTTTCATGGAGGCTGTGTAGCATTCCCGGGCCACCCGCTGATCTCCTCGAACCGTCCCGACTCCATTTACTGTTGGGAATTTGATCATCATGTGGTAGGCCGAGGGGATGGCTTTTATTGCGTTGAGGGAGGGTCTGCCTAGCAGCATATTATAAATTTGTGGGCGTCAATATGAACCTTCTTTGTTAATAAGTCGCAGCGGGGTTCTCAGGTCGGCCTGCAGAGTTGAATTAGGCCAATGGTAACACCTTCTCTCACGAAAATCCCGTAGATGTGTCTTGATGGGTGCAACATCTCTTCTAATACCCGTTTATCGGTGACGAATGATGTCGTAGAACTCCCATTATCAATTAAAACCCGGTGAATTGTGGTATTGGCCACAATTGCACGGACTACAATGAGTCGTCATGGGTCTTGGCATCCTTGAATCTGATCCAAAACGTGGTAGTAGTGTCGATTAAACCACTGAGCCTCTGCCTTCCACCATGTCAGGCTGATCTCATGCTCAGTAGGTGGGCTTTAGTAGAACTAGATTCTCCTCCTCCAGTGATCCTCCAAAGATCCTTGGATTTCTCAGTATTGGTGTTGAGCAGGTGGTCTGTCGAGATGGCGGGCTCTTGGCTGAGAACTTGGATTATGGTTACTGCGCTTGACTTTGGGTTTGATTGGAGCTTGATTCTGGAGATGAAGCATGAGAGATATCCGCGTTGTATCGGATATTCTATTTCTCTTCTTGGTTATTGCCTCTAGTTGTCGGTCGTGCCGTAGTCCACAGTAGACTGCGTGCCCAGTATTATCCTTGTCGCGGGATCTGATTTCATCCACAGTGTCCATCTCGAAATTGCTTTCGTTTAGGTACCTCATGCGGGACTTGTGATCCCGGGACGTTAGTGGAGTGAAGTGCTGTGTCGGGTAGTGTCTTCGCTCTTCGGTTTCTTAGTGGAGCCCCAAACGGTCTCTGAGACTTCTCTCCTTTAGGGATCGCTCCGTTACGGGCTGAGGTTTCCTCGATCTTGCGTCTCTTGAGACTCAGTCCTCGTCGTTTATGCATCGCCCCTTTCTCTTTGCGAGTGGAGGAGCTCTCCCTCTTTGAAATGAGGGCCTCCTCGCCGTTTATATACTTTTCTGCTTTGGCGAGGACCTCGTCCATGCTTGCTTGAGGGTTCTTTGAAATAGAGAACGCCCGGGTCCTCCGCTTGCAGTGCATGCGCTGATCCAGCGATGGCGTGACAATTTTTCGTCAGTGCGATCTACCTGCTCGGGGACTCGGCGTTGAATCTTAGTACATATGATTTCAAACTCTCTTGCGATCCTTGCTTGATGAATTTCGAGATGGTAGCTCGGCTTCACAATACGTCAGACTCCGATGAAGTGGGAGGCAAGCCTTGACGAGATAGTTCTGAATGATAAGAGATGGATGAAGGGAATTACGTGGAGCAGTAAAGGTAGTCCTTTAAGTGTAAATAGCGAGCATGCTGCATCGCACGGATCACGAAACCCATTAGCTCCATCGATTTTGTAAGTATTAAGGTGATCGGCGGGATCTTTGGTTCCATGATGTCTCTACACTGAGGCGTGCAGTTTTCTTTGGAAAGGAAAGTGCAGCACCTCGGGCGTGAAGGGAGGATTCCGTTCTTTGCAGGTATCCATAGTATCCAGGGATTAGTCCCTTAAGCCACTTCCTCAACGCGGTGAGCTCTTGTTGAAGGTTTACGAACCTCTCTGCTCCACGTGGCTGTTCTCGCCTTTAGTTAGGTGATTCAGCGCTTGAGCGCCTCTGGGTATTGCTTAGTTTTCCTCTTGCGTGAGGAGCCAACGGTGGTCATGCCCCCTGGCTTTGGCCCGGGCTACCTTACCTTGATGCCTCGGGAAGTGTCTGGTATTTGTTCCTGTGGGGAGGGAGGTTATGGCCTTCCTAGGTTTGCCGTGTCTCCTGTTGATGTCGTATCTGCCTGGTAAGCTGCTCCAATTCTTCGACCGGCCTTATTTGGTTGACAAGGCGGCCAGCTTCCGCTCCGTTTGTATTGACTGCGTCGCGTTTCCATCGTCGAAGTGCTCTTTGCTCATATCACACAGTGGATTCCGTGTCCTTGGTGGATTGAGTGTTACTCACCTTTCGTGTTCCTTGTTGATACCATCGATGGCGGGAATCGGTTATGTTTATGAAAGGAATTATCGTTTCCACGAGGCGGGCGCCAAGCGTGATGCCTGTGGCCGGGCTGAGGCTGGAGCACGTTGGAGATGGATGGGTTGGACCAAGGCCCGATGGATTATAGGATCCGGGTCGGCACTCCTGTAGAATCATAAAAAGGTCGTGGGGGCTTCGCGGGGGCATGGATCACCTAAGTCGAGATTCTTTTCGGAGGAAATCGCAGAGAACCATTTCATAGCCTAGAAGTCGCGTACCTTTCAGTGTTGGATCGGCCTTGTGTTTATAATGGATATTCATCCAATTTGGGCGATGATTAGGGGTTCTTCCTTTGGAGGATGGGTTCCTCATAGTTAGCCTTGAAAAGTTTAGCGATGGATTAGTCAAGGTTTATTTGGGTAAATCCTCCCTTCCTTGTGGTGGGTATCAGCGTGGTGTTGCTTTTCCTTTATAATAGGACTGATTAGACCCACAAGACGTCTTTTAGGAATATTCTATCTTGTTATTTGTAAAGATATGGTTTGGCCAGTAGATATGGGCCTCCACATTTCCAAATCCATGTTTTGGGCACAATGGGCAGACTCTGTTCGGGTTGCTATGTAAGGACACGAGGCGGGGTGTGGTCTTCCACCGCTCCTTTGGGGTGGCGGATGGAATTACAGCCATTACGTATCCTATCCACATTTATTGATTGATCATTTCTCTAATAATGTTCATTTAAAGTCATTATGATATTCCATCGATGACTATTTTCATTTTTCTATTTGACAAAAATATTTTCTCATCGTTATAATTATACAATCGATGACTATCTTGTACATTTACAAATAATTCTAAATAAATAAATAAAAAGTTTTATTTTGATCTAAAGAATCAATATAAAAAAAATATTGATTTATAAATAGAATAAACTAAATATTTCTTACAGGCCATGATTTTACTAGATTAGACCATCAGCCACACTTTGACATGTGAGTCCTATGACTTTCCAACGACGTCAAAAATGTATCTGATATTTTTGCATTATCAATCAACTGATTCAATATGTAAGGCAACTAGCGAAATTAAAAGTAAAGAAAAAGAAGCAAGTACTATATAATCAGCCAGTATACAAGAAACGTGTTGCATAAAAAATTCCATCATCAATTAATTGTTTTATATATTATGTAGATAATAATATTGTTACAAAAATAAATTAAATTTAATCCATAATCTTTCTTTTCCTTGTTTGGAATTCTTTTATACATACATATATATATATATATATATCAGGAATGCGTGCAATGGGTGGGCGAGTGATCCTGCAGGCTCTGTTCCTAAGTATTTAGATTTCAACTATCCATTAATATTTGCCTGACCTTTTAGCCTCGCTCGCTCAAGTCCCATAGTCTCATCTAGCGTGCGGCTTAAACACCCCTCAGTTCTTATAGGAATCAGGAGTCAGTCAGGTCATTGATTCTCGATCTGGATCAGGCATGAAACTGGGTTTTAGGAAGCAATATTATTTACAAGTAAAAAATTTATCTGTGATAGGCTACATTTTAGAATGCCGTGTAATTTAGCGCCACAAGGCCGACACTGATATATATATATATATGCCCATCAAATAGGGGAGGGGTGCAGACTTGAATTTCAATGAGGATAATTTTTTCTTTTTTTGTGAGGTTAATTTTTTTGGATGAGATGTAAGTACACATAACTAAAAATCATTCAAAGTAAAACAGCTGATGTGATATACACTAGAAAGTTTCTTCACAGGACATATGAAAGCCATCTCTCTGATGGAAAATTTTAATAGGAATAGTCGCACTCCAACAAACAGATTAAAAAAACAGAAGAAAAGATAAAAAATAAAAAAAGAACACATGAGAAAATGTACAAAGATAAAAGTGGGTGCAGCTTGGAAGTTTTCTTCAGTGCCTCATCAGAAGCAGAGAGTGAATCAGGAAACTTATTAGTAGTGATCTTGCATGGTTGAACTTTGAAGAGTCTCAGTTGAAGCTTTTCATGCTTAGGGTATTCTGCCAGGAAGAGCCACTCCTTCCGCTGCTACTAACCGATTCACCATTCAGTGAAGACCAAAAATGATGGGCTATTTGTGTCTGGTGATGAACTCTGATCAAAGCAACCTTCTAGAAGCCCAAGCCTCTGCTTTGGTGTGCTAACTGCTCTCGCCTTGGCCTTTGCAGATTCTGTTGTTGCCATATATGTTGGAAAAACTGGAGAGCATGGAAAGGAACTGTCATCTATCACTGAATTATGCTTTCTGTGACAAAATGATCTCCTTGGAAGTGAAAATGGAACATTTGATTCTTCTGTAGAATCCTGTTTCTGTCTTCCACTCTCCTTGTAGGGTGCAGTTTCCTGTTAGTTTAATTATTATTTTTCTCTGGCTTGAAGCAGAGTGAAGATCTGCAAATCAGGGAAATGCTACCACTTTGTTTGATTGTAGAGAGAATCTCAAAGCAAATCAAAAAAGGAAACTACACTTATGGGAGGATGAGTATTCTTCATCCTCTCTCTTCTGATGGCAGGCCTTTGCTTCTGTGCATATGGTCTCATATCTTCTCTTGATAAAAAGTTGTAATCCCAACTATGACCTCTGCCTTCCAAGCTGCTCAACACAAGCCTAGGTAGAAGAAGCATCATTCAACTGTACATCACGTGCAGGAATTTGAAATGGAAGCACTAATCCTGAGACCTACCTTTATTTCTCTCCGACCTCCACACTCTTTCTTAGGCCCAAGAAACTTTCTGTTACTGCCATCTTTACAAGTTTCCTCTGTAGTTAGAGCTCTCCTTCCATTAGCAGTGGAGGGCAAGCATGAGTTTGGTGATTGCTTGGCGTCTCACTATTTGACCTCCGAACCAGAGCGGAAGCTTCACTGCCTCCTTTCCAATGCCAGCAGTGCCTTCCTCGCCTCATCACCCAATGATCAAACAAGCATAGCTTTCAAATCAAATTCTAGTAATTTTCATCTTATTATGAAAATTCTAAGGTTAGATGAAAACACAAGATATCCCGGAAGGCAGTTTGAATTTTAATGGCAGCCAAGTTATGGTTTCCCTTACCACATGTATGGTACAAGGGAGGAGAGCCTGTGAGGCGGACGACCTCAGCGGCGGCGCGGGCAGCCGCAACAGCAGCCTCAGCAGCAGCCTCAGCAGCAGCCGCAGTTGCTAAGGCAACAGTTAGAGCATGCTTTCTCTGCTCGGCTCTTGCTGATCAATGTTCTACGTGGGGCTGCAATTTTGGGAATTGCTTCGGCTTAAACCTTCTGAAATGCTTCTCCAGCCCTCAGTTTCTGAGAAACAATTGTAAACTTAAAACCTTACAGATCCATGAATATGGATATAGAAGAAGGTAAAAGAAACGTCAGTTAGAGAGGAAATTAATTAAGAAGAAAAGCATCAATCAACCTTCTCCTCTGTTTCTTTTGCCTCAGAAATGAAGATTCTCTTCACGAAACTGAACCAGCTTCTCATTTTCCCCATCCAAAATTATAGAATCTCGTCTGCTGATCTTCAACTTCAAGCACACCTTATATTTGCAAAGCATTCGTTGACCAAGTTCCTAGCTGGTGAAAACAGTCAGGTTTCCTTTCCTTCGCTTTCCTTTTTTTTTTTTTTTTTGAACTTCTCTAACGGTTCCTCAACAACAGGCAAAAGAGCATTTATGGATTTCTCTAGAAAGGAAGCTGAAATGATAGCAGTCAAATAAAAGAAAAGAAACATATAGAAAGTTTCAATTGCCTTGGCATTCTAAATTAGAGAAGCCCATATCAGAAGTACAAACACATTTTAGCAGACACAATTTTGAATGAAATCCAAAGGGATCTCTTACACATATTGCTTAGAAGTGTAAGGAATCAAACATTCTATCTTGCCTTGAAAAATATAATTTTAAAATAAATGTACGTATATCGCATTGCGAAACAACATGGTTTACGAGATCGCAGCCGTCATTGTAGCGCGCAGCGTCCGGCCTCAAGGTATCCCACACGAACAACTCTTGGGATCATATGAGAATTTTAAGCTCCCGAGAGAACACAATATCTTTGGATTCGCCGAATCATCTCATGATCTTAGCTTCCAAGTTTTACGATCAATTTTAGATCAGATTTTACGATCATAAATAATCCTCATAATGGGATCATTAATTCTGTAATTAATTTCCATTAATTGATATAACGAAGACGGTTATATATGGAGAATTAATTCATAATTAATTTCCATAAATAGGAGAATTAATTCATAATTAATTTCCATTAATTGATATAACTGAAGACGGTTATATATGGAGAATTAATTCATAATTAATTTCCATAAATATTAAGTAATTCATAAGCGGTTTTAATAATTTATGATAAATTGAACTATAGTGAATATCATAAATATTATAATTATCAAATAATTATTTTTGTTTTAACTTAAAAATTATTCTTTTTTTTTGTCATTGACCTTTAGGTTCCTAATCAACTAGCAATAAATATAAATTGTAATTCTCGGACTTATATTAGCTTTAATACACATAAAACCAACAAGAAGTACATGCATCAATAAATAAATCTATCTAAGATCAAATGAATGGGTAAGTTGGTAACACAATTATATGCATCAAAACCCAGAATATACACAATTATCAATAGAATCCCAGTATCATTTCATCAACCAACAAATCAATGAAGCGGGGCCATGCAGGAGAAGGTTACGGAGAAGAAGAAAACGAGACTATGCGAGGATATGAACTGAGAATCCCCGTCCTGTGATAATGAAAACACGCCGTCAATCGTCTATCAACTATTGGATTAAGGGGTGGGGTTTAAACTCTTCCCCTATGATATTTTTCCTTTCGAGGAACTAATACATTGGAAGAAGCAACAGAAAGCGTAAGAGAGAGGCATGCTTGAGTAATCTTTCAATGGAGTGGACTTGTTCGGAGTGGGGATCTTCAAAAGCCCAAAGCAGGGCTGCTTTGGGCGGCACAACTTAGATGGGCTTTAGCCGTGGCGATGGGACGGGCGGGGCTAGTGAGATCATTCGGTAGGCCGGCCGGTGGGCCCGACCAGATCGTGGGCTTTAGACCGCCCGAAGCCCGTTTAGAGCCAGCTTAGAGGCCCTCCCGGAGGCCGAATCCTATAGGCCGACCGAAGCCGTCATAAGGCCGCAAAGCTAGCCCTAAAAATGACCTGCTGTGGGTTTTTTATTTAAATTGTATTCAAAGGTTAAATAAAAGTAAGCTTAAAGCAATTCAAAATAAAAAATACATCATTTTAAATTTTATTAATCAAATATAATTACATTTAAGTATGAAAAGTTTACATCGATTACAAAAATAAATTTTATCCCAACTAGATTTGACACCTACTTATTTTCAATCATTTGTACTTTTAATGTGAAAAATAAAATAAATATCATTCCGATAAATATTTTAATCATTTATTTTAAATTGAGGAACTATCTTTGAATCATTCGTATGTGATATTTTAAGTTCTTTGTATCAACCACTAGTTGAAGCCTCGAACATGATCATCTGATAATGACAGATGTGAGTTGGATGTCTGCCTTTATAAAAATGTTGTTTGAAGTATCAAAAATTTCAAAGATACCATGAAGATTAACGTGTATGTCGTCATGTCGTTTAATATATGTATCTGACATCAATATTATTATTAGATAATTGCATTATTGTAATTGTACTACTTTTTATGTTTGTAATGTTTTGTAGACTTATAAGTAGAATTTCATCTAGTTGGTATGTCTAAACTTTTATTTTTCTTTTCATATTTACAATTTGCAACAATCAAAAAATAATTATGTTTGCTTAGGAACAATTAATAATATATGCAATGTCTCTAATTTTTTCTAATGTGCTATCAACTTGTTTTAATCCATCTTTTACAATCAAATTTAAAATATGTAGACAATAACGTACGTGAAATAATTTTGTATGATCATCTTTTATTTGACAAAATCTTTTTAATCTTTGTATTGCTACATCATTATTTGAAACGTATCTAATGTTATTGTAAATATTTTATCCACGAATACCTAAATCTATAATTTCATCATTTATTAAAGTTGCTATATTTACCATTATGTAAGATTATTTATTGTTTTAAATGAAATTATTCTTGCCTTTAACATTCATTCACTATCATATAATGACATTCAATACATAAAAGAAAGCCTCTATGCATTAAAGATGTCAAATATCATATGTTAAACAAATTTTCCTTCAAAATTTGCAAAATATTGTTTTAAATTTTCTCGTTACATTTGAAATTTTTTTCACCAATATCTCTTTTAACGGTATTTGGACCAACCTTTAGATGAGGATTAATCAATGTTTGAATGGTTTTTGAATAATCATCAGTTTTCATCATATTAAAAGGTTGTTCAACTCTTATTATGTAATCAATCATTCCTTCACGACAAGCAGACTCATCATAAGAAAATGTGTTTAAATTTCTACATTCATCTTTACCTAATTGCATATAATTTTTAATATCTACATTATGCTTAGTTTTACATTGTTCATTGTCTTTTAAATGACATTGCCCGAATTTGATCCACCACTAAGAGTTTGCCAGCGATGGGGGTGAGAAAGCGGAGCTCACTATCACATTCATGACCGAAAGACGGTGTGTGATACACATGACCCCACTTTATGCACGAAGCGAGAGCGGAATTTCGCTAGGCGAAAGGATGATCTTGGATAAATTAGAGGTCCATATCTAGCCCGATCGGCTATATTTCGCCAATCTGAGGAGAATAAAATAATCCTTAACAATATATTACCCATCCAACCATATCTCATCATTGAGGAAAGAAAAATAATGATAGATCATTGCCAGTTGGACATCCCTCAATAAGGAAGGAAGATTATCCCAAATAAACCGTTCTTTCTAAATCCCTTACCGAATCCGATATTGATAATGAAAGAAAATCCCATCCAATGGGAACGAATCCTAGTCTCATGTCCAGATTGGTTGAACATCACATAATACATGGCCACCCAGCGGTGAAAGTGCATGTAAAGAAAACTCATGCGCGAGAACATTCGCCTCTGCGGTCTGCTCTCTCGAAGAAGCGGAAGCTTGGGCGTCAGACGACCACGGTGAAGCCTCATGGAAACCCCCTTCCTCCTTGTTTTGTGTAGGAAAAGCGAGTCTTCAAAACCCGGCGGCGGATCAACGTCTGTGAGGACCCGTCGGCCAAGGCGATCCGGCGTCATCATTTCGGCCTGAGTAGTCACGATCCCGACTGCGCGCCCCTGCGCTCCGGCTCGGTCCGGTTGAAAAAGCATCATCGATTAGCGCCGTATGTGGGAGCAGCGGTTCCGCCATCGCGATTTCGATTGCGATGGTATCGACTCGGAACCTGGCGGGAAGCAGCGCTAATCCTCGAGGATGCGGGATCCGCGGGCGGCGGGGCGGCGAGACCTCACAGGGCCAGTAGAAACAATGCAAAAGCGCGACACGAGCGAGTGAAGCCAGCCGCCTCGTCAATCGCGCTGATAGAAGGTTAGAGCCTTGAACTGCCAGAGCGGATCACGGCCACCCGCCGGGAACCGCGGCCGGACCCGGGAGGATCATAGCATTTCCCCCTACGAAAGAAGGGCGGCAGTCACGACATTCCCGGAGTGCCGACGGCAGTCGGTAGAGCGAGGCATGAATCACAATTAGCCTGGAGGAAGGAAGCGGGCAATGCTCTAAGGACATGGGAACGAAGAGACATCATCGACCGGGCGGAAGGCGATCATGGGGCGAGAGGTTTGGAGTCTTGTGAGGCTTTCGGCGGAGTGTGAAGGAGGTGGTTAAAAAACGCGCCCCAGACACTATGGATACCTTGGTACAACATATTTGAATCACCTTTCACGGTAGGGTGCTTTCGCTATCCGCTTCCAATGAAATTGAGAATGCCACAGTGGAAGCATTCGATGGTCGAGATCCGTTGACACTTTCGATACTTCTGAAAATCAAATGGGTTGCATGGGT
The DNA here is from genome assembly GCA_016808115.1 of Tetrastigma voinierianum. NCBI lineage: Eukaryota > Viridiplantae > Streptophyta > Magnoliopsida > Vitales > Vitaceae > Tetrastigma > Tetrastigma voinierianum. The sequence continues at coordinate 188,692 of JAEQBH010001340.1, forward strand.
GTCGAGGCCTGTACGATGCGGGGCTTTCGCCACCCTGCTAAAAGGCCCGATACGGCTTTGTGGTTTAATAGAATCCCCTTCATCAATCTCTTCGTTCGAAGAAGCTATCCATTCGTTACGTCTCCATGCATCGGAGCGGGGCGTGAGACGAGTTACCATCACATTGGCCAGGTGACGAGGCTCGCGGGAAAGTCTAAAGTCATACGATACAAAGATTCAGCGAGTCCCGAAGATAGGCGTGCCCGGAATGAAAATTAGCAATCCACGCATTCATTGCTTTGGGTTAGGAATGCCGGTCGGATCGATGTTTTACATCTCGAAGAACCCTCAGCGAGCATGGCGAAGTATTCGCGAAAGCGGAGAAATATATAAGCGAGAAGCCCCTCGTATCGAGAGAGAGCTCTTCCACTAGTAAAGAAAGAAATTAGGGCAGATAAATGAGCGAGGCCGAAGCCCGAAGAAGACAAAGCGTCGGGGAAACATCCCGAAGAAAGAGGAAACGATCCCACAGGCGTGGAAACACCGGGGCCGTCTGATCCACCGTGATTCGAAAAGCGGCCTTGGTATTCCCCTCGGCGTTTTACTCAGCTAACAGCCTGGTCATCGCAGATCACGCATGCGGTCATAGCAAGCGATTCTGAGATAGCGCTCAAATGAAATCGGATCCCGCCCTGAGAATGACACAAGTATTGCAGTTCCCGCAGGGGACTATGGACATCGTACGGACAATTGTATACAACTAAAGAGATGATGCCAATACAACGCGGATACCTCGACGCTTCGCCATCTCAGGGAATCAAGCCGAGAATGGAGCCCCGAATCAGGCCCGGGATCGGGCTGAGTCGGAACCAGGCCGCATTTCGAAGCGGCCCGGTCACCGGCGAGAATGGCGACTCACACGGCAACCAGCCCCTTGAAATCCACGCCCAGTCTCGGGAGGATTCGCGGGGGGAGAATCTAGTTAAACCGAGAGAGGAAGGCCCATCTGCGGCATCGGGTTGATGGAAATGGGAAATACAAAGCATTATCAAGCGCCCACGGCTCGACCGACCATGCGTTTCTCATTTCGGACTGGGGATGCGTACCCCGGCGGCCATTGGTAATTCGAGCAATTGTGGCCAACACAACAATTCATCGGGTTTTAATTGATAACGGGAGTTCAGTTGACATCATTTTGGCGTGTTATACGACAAAATGGGCATTGGGAGAGAAAATTTGGAACGTCGGCGCATTTGCGGGGTTTTGAAGAGTATTACCATTGGGCTCGATTCAAATGGTGCTTTCACCACTAGGAGGCCGGGTACGACTGACGACAACAGCAAGATTCCTCATCAGCGGGCGCCCCATCGAAACATAATATGTTGTTAGGCGGACCCTCTCTCAATTGTAAAGGCCCGTCCCCTCCATACCACATGATAATCAAATTCCCAACCATACCGCGAGGTGAGGATGGTTTGAGGAGATCGGCGGTGGCCGGGGAATGCTATAGCCTCCGTGAAACGAAGAAGCGGTCGACAACATGAATGTGGGCGAGCTTGACATCGTGACAGGTGCTCCTGACCCAGAGCCCTCGAGGAACTAGAACCGAGTATGTTGGATGGCGACCACTGAACATCTCGCCTATATAGGCTCGAAGCCCAGCGAGAAGACCTGAAAGCCTCCTTACTCGGTTTTAAGGCGAGCAGGCGTTTATGGGAGCGAGGGCGGGCGTGGGAGGAATCGACCCTCGGTAATCACTCATAGGTTGAACATTATCAACTAAGCCAGGTTAAGCCAAGCGCGGGAACCGCCTTTAGAAGGCGAAAAGCCATCAACGAGGAGATTCGGCAAGCTCCTCCGGCGGGCGATCGAGAGAGGTGGAATATCTGAGTGGTTGGCTAACGTTGTGCTCGTCAAGAAAGCAAATGGCAAGTGGCGACTCTGTATCGACTTCAGGCATAAGCAAGCATGCCGGAAGGACGACACTTTAGGATGGAGCCACGTCGTGGAGCGCCACTTGCGGTTTCTGAACTCTGGATTTTGTGGATGCCTTTTAATTGCAACCGGATCGGCTATGGACCAGATGACGAAAAGACCTCGTTCGTCTGGCCGCAGGGGAACCTATTGTTATCGGCGAGGTAATGCGGTTTTGGACTCGAAACCCCTTGGGAATACACACCGAGATTGGTGAGCTAGGATGTTCGAAGCGAGATAGAGTATAGTATGGAAGTATACATAGACCTTTATCTTTGGTAAAAGTCCACCCACAGTAGACCTTCATCGCTCATCTCTCAGGGGCGTTTCATATCACGAGGAATTGACATGGCGAACGGTAGATGTGCCTTGTGTCAGCGAGGGGAAAATTCCTGGGTTTCGCAGTAAACCACGAAGTGAGGCAAATCCGGACAAAATAAAGGCGGTGCTCGATATCACGATCCAGGCTCGAGAATAAAGGAAGTCCAGACGGGAAGGATTGCGGCTTTGGCCGGTTAGTATCGGGGCAAGTGATAAATGCGGCCGCTTTCTTCAAGTTACGAAGAAAGCCTTTCAATGGGGCCTTAAAGTGTGAAGAAGCATTACGACGTGAAAACATGCACGAGTTCCCCATTCTAGTAAGTCCTGTCGAAGGGGAGTTCCTTACTTTATACTTAGCCGTGTCGGACTTTTCAACCAGCGCGGTCTCGTCGAGAGATAAAAGCGAGATTCGGCCTGATTTACTGTGCGGCCAGGCTCTACGAGGAAGCGAGAGAGAGGTACCCAAGAATGGAAAAGTTAATTTTAGCTCGGTGATCCTTATTTCGGAAGCTCAGCCCATATTTCAGGCTCACACCATAGAAGTTAAAATGAATTACCGTGAAGCAAGTGTTGCATAAACCGAGACCTCTAGGAAGGGCGATGAAGTGGACCATAGAGTTGAAGCCCCGAGTTCGATATCGAATCTGAGACCAGCAATAAAAGTGCAAGTATTGGCTTGACTTCGTCATGGAGTTTATCGAGAACCAGCCCAAGGATGCCCAAACCTTGGCCAGGCCTCTCTCTTGGAAACTCTACGTAGATGGGCTTGACAGCGCAAGGAAGTGGAAGCTGGGTCTTATCCCTAACTTCCCGGAAGAATAGGCATTGAATACGCACTCAGATTTGGGTTCAATACTTCCCGACAAAGCGAGAGAGGCGGGGTATGAGGTGATCATGTGAACCTCGACCTCGCCCATTCATTAGAAGTCCCGTCGATTTAGAGAGGTCCTCTGATGACTCCCTGACTGGTGAATTAGGACAAATAGAAGATACCTACGAGGCCAAAAGTGAAAAGATGATTCTATATCTCCAAAAGGTTCGTGACTTATTAAAAAAATTTGTGTTGGTTCAGGTCAAACATGTCCCCAGAGCCGAGAACTCTCGAGCCGACGCCTTGGCAAAGTTAGCCACAGCCTCGCAGGAAGTCTTCGGCAGGTAGACACATGTCAAATACCTGGCGGAACCCTCTATCGATCCTTATAACATGGTGATCGCCCCGGTAGAATCCGTGCCGAGCTGGATGGACCCCATTTGGGATTATATAATGAACGGGCTTCTGACGACCAGGAAAAGCGGTAAAATAAGGCGAGGTCGAGCCGAGTTCCACTTAATCACAAGAGTCTATACAAGCAAGGTTTTCACCTTTCCTTAAATGCATGTGGGAGGAAGATCTGCGAATACGTCTTTGAGAGAGGAATTTTGAGCATATGCGGGGGCTATATCGAGACTCGTGCGTGCAGAAAAGTCTTGAGGCGGGGATCACCTGCGGCTGCAATGCTGAAGATGCAAGCCGAGCCTAATTCGAGAAATCACGAATCACACCCGGAACCTTGAGATCTCACGCCTCCCATCGGGGCCATGCGTCAATCACAAGCCTGGCCTTTCCAACGATGGGGTTTGGACATCTTGGGACCCGCCCATTGGTAGGTGGTGCAAATTCATAATGGTGGTGGATTACTTAACCAAGTGGGCGGAAGCCCAGAACCTTTAAATTCTGAATTACGGAGACATAAGATCGCAATTTTTGTGTGGCGTAGTCATATGCGGGTTTGGTATTCAGGCACGGTATCGGACAACGGAAAACAGTTCGACAACGCTAAATTCAGAGATTTCTGTGCCGAGCTCGGGATTAAAAACTATTACTCGTCCAGGCACACATGATCAAATGGACGGAGCCAGAAGTCATATCAAAACCCTTAAGGCTGTGAAGACCAAATTGGAAGACCTTAAAGGAAATTGGGTAGAATACCTCCACTGAGGTACTTCAGGGCCCCTCTGAGGACAGCCATGAGAGTCGACAACGGGAGCCGGTTTGCCCCAGCCTTTGGCATAGCGTGGCCAGTTGAGGTGGGACAAAGTCTCGGGATCAGATTCGCGTCGGTAGAACAGTGGCGGGCCCTTCGTCTAAACTTAGAACTCACAGATGAGCGACGGGAGTTAAGAGCGTACGGTATCAAAGAAACTGACAAGGTACTATAATCGAAAAGTCAAACCCGGGAGCTATGCGGGTGATTTAGTCTTAAAAAGCTCACACTTGACAAGGAAGAACCGGGCGCATGGAAGCGGGCCCCAACTGGGAAGGTCCTTACATCATATCCCGAGTCGTCAGACCAGGCAATTATGAGCTTCAAACATAAGAGGGAAAAATCTTACAGCACACATGGAATGCGGAACATCTTAAGCGTTTTTACCAATAAGCGTCGGTTTGTAATAGAGCCTTGTTAATTATTAGATGGCGAGTTGAGCATTTATTAATTATGTTGTCAGACATCTCATACAGTTTAGATGTATAAAAATCATAAAAGGCATAATGAGAAGGTTCATAGACATGAAAAGAAAAGTCTCTCTTTATTACAATCAAATTACAATCGGATTACAATCGATTACAATTGGGTTCTGTTCCGGTCGCATCATCGTCTACATCTGGAAGCACACGGTACAAACTAGTTTCAACTAATATATAAAAAAAAAAAAACAAGAGACGACAAGGGGAAAGACAGGGAATAAAAGGAAAGGAGGAGGAAGGAAAGGAAAGAAAGAAAGGAAGAGGTGGAAAAGAGGAGAAGGAGAAAAAGGGATGGAAAGAGTTTAGAGAGAGGGAGAATGAGAGGTGGAAGAAAAGATGAAGATGAAGAAGAAGGAGAAGGAAAAGAGGAAGAAAAAGAAAAGCAAAAAAAAAAATGGAGAAGGCGATACATAGAGCTCAGCCTACTCCGAGAAAATATTCCACAACGCGAGCTGAGGAATAACATGAAACTCGAGGGAGGCCAGGAAAAACCGCAAACTCCCCGCAACTGATAATCCGGTGGTAGACGAGAATCTTGAGACAAACTCCAATGAGATAATCAAGCTTAAGAATTCCATCTCATATGAGCTTGATGCCTGTCATGAAGCGAATCTTGAGTATGGAGTTCTGGAAGCAATGACACTTTATTATAAGGAGATCGAGCACTTTCGGAAATTAGCGCAATCGTTCAAATTCTTCATAAATCGGCATTAATGACATACGGCGCCTTTTCAAAAATTGGCAGGCGTCTCGGTATACCAGGCCACGGCGCCGGGAGCCAAGTAGCTCGGTAGCCCAGGTGATCCGCTTTCGGCCACAGGCCGCGGCGCTGCTTGGTCGGATCGGCTGGTAACGCCACAGGCCGCGGCGCGGGGCAGTAGCTCACGTGCGGGGTGATCCGCCGATAGGCCGCGCTACCCTAACGAGTCGGATCGGCTCGGTACGGAGCGCCCGTCGAGGGCCTGGCGGGGCAAGTAGCTCGCATTGGCGAGGTGATCCGCTCGGCCGCAGCCTGGCCCCTTGCGATCGGATCGGCTTCGGTGAGCGCCACAAAACCCGCAGCGCGGGGCGAAGTAAGCTCACATTGGCAGATGATCCACTCAACATAAACTCACAGCGCCTATGATCAGATCAGCTCGGTACATGCGCCACGAGGCCACGGCGCCCGATAAGTAGCTCACATTGACGGTGATCCACTCGGCCACAGACCCGCATTTGCCTAGCGAGTCGGATCATTTCGGTATGCGCCGCGAGCCCTGGCGCGAGGAGCCAAGTAGCTCACATTGGCGGGTGATCCACCGGCCACGAGGTCCGCGGCGCTAACGAGTCGAATCATTTCGGCGGGCGCCCGCAGGCTACGGTGCGGGAGCAGTAGCTCATTGGCGAGATGATCCGCTCGGCCACGGCCACATCTTTGCCTAACGAGTCGGTCGGATCAGCCCGGTGAGCGCCAAGGCCACGGCGCCGGGAGCCAAGTAGCTACTTTGTGATCGCGTCTACTGCGGGCGGGTCCATTTGCACGAGGAGTTAAGGCCAATCTGAGACTACATTGACACTCGGCCTGGCGCCGGGCTGACCAGCTCACGTGGACCAGGCTACACTTATTGCTCGCGTGTGAGCTCCTCCAAGCAGTTCACATGGATGAGCTCTACCCATTGCTCGCGTGTGAGCTCCTCGGCTTGATTCACATAGACGAGCTCACCGCCGGCTGACTTTCGCTTTGTGACCTCGGTAATCCGGGTCGCTGGGGATAATTCGGCTCATTACAAGTCGGTAGATGAGATCGGCAACTTCGCTTGTGACCTCGACCAAAATCGGGGTCGTATAGCGGGATGTTCGGCTCCTCTGAGTCGGTAGATGGAGATGGAAGACCTTCGCTTTGGCGACCTCGGCGAATCGGGTCGTGCGACTGAGGATCAATTCGGCTCCTCTGAGTCGGTAGATGGAGATCGGCTCAACTTCCTTTGGCGACTCTCCCGGCCAGAAATCGGTCGTGCGATAGGGGATCAGTCGGCTCATCTAGTCGATAATGGAGATCGGCTGACTTCTTTGTGACACCATTGAAATCGGTCGTGCGGCGCAAAGGGATCGAATTCGAACCATACAAGTGTCGGCCGTGGAATCGACAACTCACTTTGGCGACCTCGGCCGTCGGTTCGTGCGACAAGGGATCAATTCGGCTCATCTGAGTGTCGGTAGATGGGATCGACAACTCACTTTGTGACCTCGTTGGCGGGTCATGCGGCACGGGATCGAGTTCGGCTCGAGCGGGGATTAGTAGATGGAGATCGACTCGCTTTGTGACTCGGCCCAATCGGGTCGTGCGGCTGAGAGGTCGGTCGGCTCATCTGAGTCGGTGATGAGAGATCGACAGCTAACTGGCGACATCAATAGCAAAATCAGGTGATGCAGTACAAAGGGATCGATTGACTCATCTGAGTCGTAGATGGAGATCGATCTTCGCTTTGTGACCTCGGCCCAATCGGTCGTACATAAGGGGATCGATTCGGCTCATCTGAGTCGGTAGATGGAATCGACAACTAAGCTTTGACCTCGGCCAAAGCGGTCATGTAGCACAGGGAAAGCAGTTCAACTCGAGGCAAATCGGCCGATGGAAATCAACCTTCGCCTTGTGACCTCGGCCAGAAAATCGAGGTCGTGCGGCTAAGAAGTGGTCGGCTCATCTGAAAACAAGTCATTGTGACCACACCCGAAAACAAGTCATGCAATTTTGGAATCCAGCTCGGGAAGGCAGTCAGCCTTGAGACAAGCGGCTCAGTTTGTGAGCCCGAACCTCCCGAGGACCGTCTGAGTCTAGGAATCGACGACTCGAATAAATTAGTCCCACAGCGAAGCCTTAGCATTTCAGTTTGAGCTTTATTTCCCGGTCGGACCCTCGAATTAATTATCTGGTTCATGAGGAAAAGCAGAAAATACTCAGTAGAGCATAAATTTTAAAGAAAAAAAGGAAAAAATGAATATTCTTAAGGAGGGGCTACATATGTCCTCGGGCTGGCTTGGAAACAAAAGAAAACGGGTATACGTGAAAGAAAGATATAAAAAGTCGACATCAGGCAAATAGAGATGGGCATAGGAACTTAAACGTCAGCAGGAGGAACAGACGATGACGAGGGGGAATGGCCCTCAGCAGAAGTATCCGGTTCTTGAGAATAATTAGCAGAAAAAGATTCCTCTGCCTCTTCGTCGCTTGGGAGGTCGAAATTGAAGTCCAAGTCTGAATACGCATGAACGGCCTTCTGCTGAAAAGCAAGCCATCTAGAGGCCCACTGAGCACTAACTTAATCCCTCAGTTTTCTAATAACTTCATCCCTGCAAGCAGCGAGCTCACCGGTGAGATCACACATGATCTCGGCCGCCATCGTTCGAGTAGTTACCAGCAGGTCATCGGCCGGAGGCCTCACGATGAGCCCGCCTCCCGTGACGCCTTGACCTCGGAGAAGCGACTGGCACTTCAAGTTGCGTTACCTTGTTGTTCGGTGCATTGGCGCGCGCGCCAAGCTCCACGAGATTCCGTATTCGCGAGAGGTGATGAGCTCCTCACAACCATCTTAAGCTCACATTAGGCGGTGCAGCCGCTAAAGTCTGATCAAATCATCTTGCGCAACACAAGCTCATCAACCGGCTTCTTGACCGCAATCGAGCTACGCCCGGACCTCATCTTCTACACTTTACGCCGAAACACAGCCAAACATAGTATGCCCAGAGATCGAATTTAAAGATCGCTCCACTTCTTGATCATCTGGCTGCGCCGCTCTTACTGGCTTCGGTCGGCTCGAAATGAAGCCACCCTAAATATCTCATCGGGCTATTTTTGTACTTTTCATTTAGTACAGCCTTTTCGGCCCGGACCGCCCAACAGTGGCCGCACATCAAACGCGAGGTCGACTTTCAACACGGAATAGCACGTGGAAATAAAGCGCATGGGAGACTTCTGGGGCGGCCCGCAGGGATGAGACGAGCCTCATCAACGGCGGCGCTTTCGACCTCCCAGTCAGAATCCTTGAAAATGGATGAGGCTACTTTGTAGCCAGTTGACGTGAAGAAGCGAAAGAGTCCCTCATCTTCGCCCCGACTTTTGGTTTGGTTTCTTTCTCTTGACTCTGCCGCCGCCGGAGGTGACCTAGCACTATCAAGGCGGATTCCAGTGGTTATAGGCCTCTTAGCCAACGGTACACGCTTTCAGCCAGTCGCGCCCAGTGACCTTTTGCCTCCCAGCGAGGGCTCGAAGGGAGGCGGAACTCAAATCACCGGGAGCCTCGACCACGGGTGGCCCGAGGCGCGGCTCAGAGGCTCTCGGCCCGAAAGAGTCGAGACTCCCGATTTAGACCTTGGTAGAAGCAGGCACATCTTTCTCAGGTGGGTTTGATTTTTCAGTTTCGCACTCAGGACCAGAGACCAGAGTCCCAACTGGACTAAAATCTCTCCCCTAGTAGGAGTAGTTGCGGAAAGCCCAATGGGAGAAACTCGTGGTGGGAGGCGAGGGCTAGAGCGGTGGGCGTGCGGACCTCAAATTAGATAGGCCGGGAATGTCAGGTTTTTATCATTTCTGCATGGGACGAAGCGGGACATTTCGCGGCCTTGGCTCGACATTATCTTGCGAGGTGAGGCGAGCACTGGGAAGCATAAAAACAATACAAAATCGAGAGCATTGACAACCTTCACACGAGTCATAAAAAGCCGGTGCAAACACTCACGAAGATTATCGGGGTCACAAGCCGCTGGAACGCCCGAGTGTGATCCTTGAAGGATTGTATTCCCCGGTTAAGCTAGATGACAAAGAAATAGCGTCCCTTCCCGACCTATGAGAAGGAGAATCGGGAAGTCACAGCGGAGGGGCTCAGGGACGCTGGAGAAATAAAGCCCTCGGTGGTCTCCTTTGGGCTAAGATGGAGGAAGCCGAAAGCCACGCTAGGGATGGCAAGGCCCTCTCTTGTCCTAAAAGGTCAATAGACCCACGAAATACTGACCATTGGGAGCGAGTTGGGAAGGGCCAGATATTGAAATGTTGCGAACTTCCTTTCATGAAGGGTCTGAGGGAGAAAGCAGACCATTATCGGCGACGAAGAGTATACCATCGAGCACGGAAGAGTACATAAAGTGAGACATCGGGGGCCCATTTTCCGGATGCAGGGGTCGATAACATTCAGCAAAGGTAACCCCATACGAAGGATCGGCCTTGCTAGGTCCCACAGTCACAGCATGTTGGGCGGCGGTTGAGTGTCGGCCCCAGGGATATCCTAATTAGGTTTATTTTCACTTTATCCTTACCCCCGAGGTAGAGGGCGCGAGGCAGCCGAGGTTCAGCACGTAGAGCGACTGAAGCATCCTAATCGTCCGAGCGGAGCAACGGTTGAAGAGTCATCACCAATGCGTAAAGAAGAAGAATGGCTTTCGGACCGTGGTGAAAGCAAGCGGGGTAAGCGAAATCCAATCAACTGAACCCTAGCGTCTCGTCGTACCAATCGAAGAGAAATCAAAGAGGAAGAGGTGTATTGGTCCCAGGAATAAGACGGAAGAAGCTACCTCGGAAAACTCGAGAAAAGACCACACAAAGGGGCGGGCGAAGAGCCGGGAAGAAAGCGAACGAGATCGCCAGAAAGTAAAGGGAGGATGCGAGGACGGAGACTCAAGGCAGAGGAGGAGGTCGAGCGAAAGAAACTAAGAGGGCGGGAGAGTATGAAAAAGCAAGCCTTGAAACCCGAAGAGTCATCATTATCGCCGCGACGGCGTGGCGATCAAGCCTTAATTAGCCCATCTCCAAGCAGACACGTGGAAATAGCAACCGTTACAAGAGGATCTGACCCTTCTTTACACCTTGATCCGTACCTGAAATTTGGGGGGCAGGCGATAGGGGTAAAGCAGGCTCACTATCCCACATTCGCCAGTGAAGGAGCGATTGATATAATCGGCTGTTCCCCATACATTGAATCAAAGTAGGCTCGCTCAAACCCAAATGATGATCTTGATTAAATTAGAAGGTCCATATCTAGGCCAATCGGCCTATATTTCGCGTCTGAGGAGAATAAATAATCGTAACAATATAATACCCATCCAACCATATCTCATCATTGAGGAAAGAAAAATAATGATAGATCATTGCCACTTGGACATCCCCCAATAAGGAAGGAAGATTATCCCAAATAAACCGTTCTTTCTAAATCCCTTACCGAATCCGATATTGATAATGAAAGAAAATCCCATCCAATGGGAACGAATCCTAGTCATAATCCGATTGGTTGAACATCTACTATAAATACATAGCCTGCCCAGCGATGAAAGATGCCTTAGCTATCTGTAGAACATTCGCCCTCTAAGCGGTCTCTCTTTCTCTCGGAAAGCGGCTTAGGCATCGGGCGACCACGGGCCAGCCCTCACCGACCCCTTCCTCCTTGTTTTGTGTAGGAAGCGGAGTCTTGAAACCAATGGATCAGCGTGTCGCGGACCCATCTCGACCCTGAGTAGTCTGATCCAACCAGCGCGCCCACACGCTCAAACCAGGTCAGGTTGAAAAGCATCCTCCGGTAACAAATTTTACATTTTGCTTTTATTTCTTTTATTATTTTCTAAATTATTTCTATTCTATCAAAAAATTCCATATATTTGAGCTAAGTTTTTGCTTAATGATACACATAGTTAGAGAAGATGCATGCATTATCAAATTAAAATTATTAATAAAATATTATACTAAAAAATATTTTATAAACACCGTGTTTGACATTTAAACACACGTTCATACTAACACTCAAACCTAGGATATCTCTCCACTTCTTTTACCTTGCATTTTGTTGCAAACATACATTACTAATACGAAATGAGGGTCTCGTAAAAATGCAAATAACATAAATTAATTATAAATATAATAATAGTTTTAAGCTTTCAAAAATAATAGTTTTATATACTTTTATAAGAAAATATTTTGTTGTAAAATATAGACATACTATTATTTTGATTACTATTACAAAATATTTATATATTGTAAAATTAATATTTTAAATGACTTTTCTTTATTTTAAAATTACTTTACAATTTGTAGAAAAAATATTTCGCGTATTGGCAAGCTTGTCAAAAAATTTAAAATATTAAAATCCCCCCTCTTCTAGTTAATTTTTCTACATATTTGTATAATATTTTTATTTTTAGAATATATCCAATTTTTTCTTTAAAAAAAAAGGGGGGGATGCGAGTGGGCCGCGGGGCGGGGAGGTGTAGTCTCCATCCCATTACCCATTTAAAACTAGATCCATCGGTCCACCCCGTTGGCGGGTATAATTTTCATCTCCATCCCGTCCACGGATAAATTTTAATCCCATCCCTTCCCCAGTACCAGTTTCCCAAGCCCCGAGCCCCAAGCCCGAACCCTAAGCCCGAGGCAGTCCAAGCTAAATAAATTCAATATTTTAAGCCAATCCAACAACATTCTAAATAATCTAACACAACATAATGTAGCATAATATATTTGAACAAAATACAAACAACAAATGTCCAAATACTACTTCAATTTGATATAATTCAACATATATGAAACAACATAATAGTGAGCCAAAATCATCTTAATCCAACTCAATCATCTTAACAGAAGCTACACCAACTCAATCATCCATAACACCATCATTGGTGGTAGAATCTACTTCTTCCACCATCAATTTCCTATATCATTAAAAGAAAAAAATAATTAAGATTTCTTCCAAGAGAAATTTTTTCAACTAAAATGATATACCTCATCATCAATATCAAGATCATCAATAATTTGTAGCTCTTCGAACTTTAGTTGAGTAGATGAACCTAAAAAAAAAAAAATTAATGCATTAGTCATGAAATAATGCATTATGATCATATACAAATAATATTTCATCACCTGGATTCTTGACACATAACCAACTTTGAGAGCACATTAAGCTTCTCTGTAGTTGGAAGAGTCTATTGCGATGTGGGCGATCATCTCACTTGTGATAAAGCTGATTAGAGGCAACGTTAGAAACGGGAATAGCAAAAGATGCTTTAGCAATCATTTTGGAGGAGGGGATACTTAGGTTCTGTCTTTCAAAAGAGCGGTACATCAAAATCTGAAGTTCTTGGCATCATACCATCTTCTAAATAACAATCTAACCCAGACCTCCCACGTGCTTTTGTTATGTCTCTTGTTTGTATAAACTTATAAAATTAAAAGGATCATCAATTAGTAGAATCCCGATATCGATTGAAGAGGGAAGGAGAAGGTTATGGTTCATAATCATTTCTTTGCCTCGGCTTTCATATTCATGACAATTCCAAGCAAAGCTCCTTAATCTCGTCACTTCATTTTAAAGCACCCACACCTCCATACATTTCTCATAGTAATACTCCAAAATTCTCAACTTATCTAGTGGATCTAAAAGCGGTGGCTATTCCCATAACACCATGAATCACACTCCAGTATTTGTTAAACTTTTCCAACATATTCAAGGCCATATCTTTTATCACGTCTTTGGGACTTTGAAGCCACTTAGATATTTCTACTCTTATCCCACAAATAGTTGGAAAGTATACATTGGCAGTAGGATACTTAGTACCTGAAAACAATTTGGTTGCAGTATGAAACAATTCCAATTTTTCACAAATCTCTCTTGCCACCTCCCAATCATCTTCAGTTGGACAAATCTTGTAATGAGAATCTCGATATTTCAAGCGAGCAAACACATCTCTATAAATCAAACTAGTTTTGAAGCATAGAAAAGTAGAGGAATTCCTTCAGAGTCTTAACATGAGCAAGCTTCTTGTTACTTGGAATATGTATTTGATGGCTGCCTCTTCAAATTTTTTTACCTTTCTTGGGAGATGTTGTCCGATAAGCAACTTACTTATCACGAATTCTTTCAATACCATCTCGATCACATTCAAACCATCTTGGAACAATTAAGAAGTTGAGAAATATGTGCACAACAACGCATATGGAACAACCGACCATGCAATATTAATGAACCAAATGGAAGTTTATCGATCAAAATAGCCACAATTGCATCATTAGTAGTACAATTATCCACAGTCAATGTGACGCCCCAAATCCAGGGTCAGTTGACTGCAAATCAACTGCGGAGAAAATCCTATCGTCTCGTATCCGGGCATACACAGTAAAAATGCCTCTTTGGCTCATAAACCAATACTCATAAAAACAAATGACACAACTATATTCCAATTATCTCCCAATAATTCAATAGTTGAAGTTACACTTTATACAAACATATCTTAAAATCTAAAATTCTAATATATATTTATATCCAAGAATCAGAAGTCACAACTCATTTCTTCAAAATAGCCTCTAAATGAAATTTGTCTCTCAGCGCTCCTATGCACGAAAGAGTATATTCCCTCGGCAGGGGTGAGCTATCGCCCGATGGTGGAATCTACTAAATGGGTTACTCTCCACTAAGTGCATATGCAATGCTCAGAAATAAACACACACTCAAGTAAATCATTGATCCTACTTGAGTATACACATGATCTTTTTATATCTAGTCCTCAGGCTCGCTCCTTTTTCATTTATTACGGACCATTTTGTCCAAAATGTATACTTATGGTTTTTGGTATTTTTCCAGCTGTGACGCCCCAAATCCCGGGGGTCCGTTGACTACCCGTCAACCTGCGGAAAATCTATACGTCTCGTATCACGAGATCACATACCTGAGTAAAAATGCCTCTTTGGCTCATAAACCAATACTCATAAAAACAAATAGCACTGACTATATTCGATTATCTCCCAAATAATTCAATAGTTGATTACACTTTTATACAAACATATTAAAATCTAAAATTCTAATACATATTTATATCAAAAGCATCAGCCCGACCAGCTTTCTTCAAATAGCCTCTAAATAAGTTGTCTCCTCGGCGCTCCACATGCTGAAAAGTATATTCCCTCAGCGGGTGAGCTATGTTCGATAGTGGAATCACCCCAAAGGGGTTACTCTCCGCTAGTGCATGCAATGCTCCAAAATAAACACACACTCAAGTAATCGTGATCCTACTTGAATGTCTATAGTCACCCCATGTCGAGTCATAATCAACTCACTCCCTTGCCTAAGCCATGTATGAGAAATATTCATTTCAAAACAAAACTCTTTGTTCTTGAAAATATACACTACCAGTGTGGTAAAAATATTAGGACTACCACCTCCAGAAATGAATTGGTTGGTGAGCTTTCCGGAAGCAGTCATGGTCCTCATCGAAATGATCTGTTGGCCCATCTCCCGACCCGATTCTCAGGAATATCATCTGTGAAATTCCTTCGCAACCATGTCAAAGTTTTACAAAATTCGTATCATGCACTCACACTACTTCCTAGGTTACCTAGTGCATATGAAAATGCATTATGTCATTTTCAAAACCATTTTATACAATATGTCGATATCGTAATACCCGATCAACACAATTACGCATGTAATTCAACACATCAACCATCGCTGATTTAGGTACCGTAGGCGATAAATCTCATTTCCAATGGCACACACACCTGGTATATTCCGTATAATTGTGACCTCATCGACAACTTATCAAGCATTAACTATTAATTTATTTGATCGACCCGACTTCCAATTAAGCTCGTGAGAAATTTACAATATCATCCTCAATGGCTTCTGACACGATTTTATTCCATATAATTGTCATTGTGCGCATTATAATCATGTGTAACCTATCTATTTCCCACACATATAAGCCATTCATTTCAACAGATTCAAGCACACAACACAAGGGCGATTTGGTCCAATTTGCAAACAGATTTGTTTTAACGGTCAGCAACAGTGGGGCGTGGTGACGACCTCATCTGACATCCGGTTCCTCTTGGTAGGCAAGATTCCATACCATTTCGGTCTCCTACTCCCGCAAAACACAATTTATTATATAAATTATGATACAAATAGCCAAATCAGTCTAAACTGATCCGGATGACGAAATATCTGAATTTTTCACGCCCGGTTTGAAGATTTGGGCCGTCCAATAACACACGGCTAATCAACTCAAACATCATAAAACACTTAAATAAAGTGTAAAACAAGTAGGATAAAACCCCTACATCACTGAGTTTGTCGAAAACTCAAAAAACCGAAGTCCACGCGTTGCCCTTGTCGCGTAGAACAACTTTCCTTCTTGCTCTGAAGAAATCCGACGGTGGATTAAGTAGGGATCTTAGAGAAAGTGTGAACTCTCTCTACAAAATATCAAAACCTAAATATCAAACTCTTCATGTCTACATTCTTTTCTCCTGCGCGTTTTGGAACTTTTAATTGAAGGAGATGACCACTATGCATTATTTTGTCTTTTATCATTTAAAATTTAAAATTACAATTATGCCCTTAACCCATTAGTTTGTCTTTCTATCGATGGCGTGATGCCATGGCCTCAGCGATAGGTCTGCCAGGCTGACTTGACTGAATTAGAGCTTGACGTGGCATCATGTGTCTTCTTAATGCGCCAAGTGTCATGACGCTCGTTTCCTCGGCATCGCAATTCGGCATACCGAGGTCGACGAAGTCGACGTGGTAAATTTAGATTTGTGAGACGATTAATGAATGATCAGTTTCGTCGTCGAGATGCAGAAAAATTTCGGATATTTACCGAAATTACGATTTTACCCTTTTGAAAGTGGATTTTCTCCGGGGTTTGTGATTTTGCCATTGTGGCCCGATTGAACAAAAAGTGGCTTTTGATGCGGGACATGGAGTCTAACCAAGAACAACTATTATCAATGGAGGAATTTTTGGAAAATCAATCTCAAGACTCTAAACCCCAGCAGTTTCTTGGCACCTCCAGTTATATTGGTGAGTATACTTAAAGATGGACAGATGTTGGTTGATAATAGTTTGGAAACTAAACCTCATTATTTGTTTAACTAAAATGACCTGCCAGGCATTATTAGTATATACAATATTGATTAGTCTTTGTAGATTTTTGCTAGTGTGTATGAGAATCACATTATGTATTCTTCCTTTTGTTCACATAATGATTGGGTGACCATAACAAAACTAAAAATCTTTGTAACTTAGGCGCGACATTAAATTATGATCAAATTGCATAATACTTTAACATTTCATAATGTAGATAGGGAACTTGTAACATGTAGTGATAATGTACCATCACTGTCATTATAATTATACACACATCCCCTGTTTCACAACATCTATGCGAAGCTGTAGCTGATGATACTGCTAATTAGAATATATATATATATATATACACATTACCAAAACCAAATTAATGTATAATATTTCATGGCTTGTCTAGAGACACTTGACATGGGCATAATAAATGTACTAACATTTCCTTTTATTGTTCTCTCCTTTCTTTGTAAGTTAGATTAAGAATAAAAAAAAAAAGGGAGTTTCAGGCCAAGATGGCCCCTTTATTTATAAAAAATAACTTTTAGCCCTCATTTCAAACTTATACTCAAGTTAGCATCTTTCGTAGACTTATGTTCCATCTAATTTCTTTATATTTGAACTAAAGTCGCAATTGACAACTGTGATTTACTTTTTGAATTAAATCTATATTTAACAACTATGGTTTCTGATTTGAATTAAATTGTAGTTAACTTGATTATGATTTAACTTTTGAACTAAAGCGTGGTTGTTATTTACAACTTTAGGCAAAATGAAATCATCGTCATAATCTCTTTGCTTTAGTTCCAAGGCTATGTAGTGCCAGTAGTGCTTTCAAATGCACTAATCAATGGACCCCGAGGGCATGGCCCGGGTTGTGACGGTCGTACGAGCTACCCAGTATCGAGCCGGGGCCTTGCCAGAGACGGGAGTATCGAAAAGAAAACAGGATGTCTCCCCATGGTTATCTTGAAGCGACCCGTCAGGTACAGTCCTTGGCCAAATTTATCACTGTCGCGTATGTGAGTTCGTTATGGATAAATTATCTGAAGGCGAAAAACATCACGAAAGATATTTATCGGTGGATTTCCAGGTTTCAAATCCCTTTATTTCGAAAAAGATTAATCTTGGAAAAGGAAGAATTAATCATCGATAAGGAATGAGTGATTTTATCCCTAAGATTAAGAGATTTCCTTTCCAAAAATCAAGGAAAGTTTCATGAACCAATTTCTATAAATCAAGAAGATCCTCCACTACTGTACCTAGAATGTGGAATGCCATGCACCTAAAAAGGTATTATCAATAAAAGAATGTCTTTGTTATCCACTATTGGCGTATCTGCAATTGTCTGAGGGTCGATTGCAAGTCAGGGCGGCGCGGTTCTCAGCGACACAGGCCCGGTCTCGATCACATATGGCCGGGTCGATTCTGAGTCGGCGGCCTTGGTTCAACGACACCGCCCGATTGACATCAAATGATTAAATTTACTAATCACGGCTCTCTGTAAATTCTACAGTCCACATATATGTATTCAAAACAGAAATGAGTAGGAGTCCAAAAGAAAAAGGCAAATTGTTTGGTATGACAAACACTAAAACAAGCCTCGTAAACTTAAAGCTACCTTTCGGTTGGGGGACCGTCGAAGCACCTCCGTTAAAACCCTTCCCTCACCGTGAGATGGGTATTAGGTGACGGTCTTCCCAGTAAAGACTACAGGGATCCAAAAGAAGCGACGGCCCGGTGCGCACAGGGAGCGGCGGGGATTAGCAAGAAATCCATGAGTAAAGCGGAGCTGAGGTTCGGCATGCCCTCAGGTTCGGCTTGCTCGCAAATGTTGTGCGTAAGCGCAGCAACCATAGCCATAATTAAAGCGTATCCGCGCTTGGATCAAGCGTAACCTCCATTATTTCCTGTCGTGTGACCTTCTCGGCGACAAAGTCATCTTTGTATTGGCCGATATAACCAAGGCTAATTTTTGTACGCGAATGGCTTTTCTTCTTACACGCGCTTTGCGGGCTCCCATGTGACGGCCTTCACGGCGGTTCCATGTTCAAATCGGTGAGCCTCTTAAAGTAGCGCCAAGCGATACGGGCGAGCAGCTCGGAGCTCTATCGTGCCCAGAGTATTAAGGGCTCCACTCGATCGTCGGTTGGCCATCGCCACCTCCTTGGCGCTGTATCCTCGACCTCGGCGAGAGCGGCTCTCGGTAGATTCTCTAGCTTCCGGCTCAAGCGGCGACATGTCGGTTCGGCTTGCTTGATAGGCAATACGCATTTCAGCTCCGCCATACTCTTTGAACAAACAACATAACCGCTCGGGCGTCCCTAAGGCTGAAAGCTTCCGAACTCGTGATCTTCGCGGTGCCGTATTCACGGACAACAATCCACGGCTGAAAACCCATTATGAGGATAATAATAGATAAAACCGCGCGAACCGCATATCTTATTTCGGTCATTGAGCGAGTGCGGTTTTGGACTGTATCCCATCATCAATGATCTGCTGAAAATCTTCCTTCGGAGTAGAGGTAGGAAGGTTCACCAAATAGTCTTCATGGAGGCCCATCCCACGGGCTGTCACGGGCGTGGTAAGTAATGTAATTTATCGGTATTCGTCGATTATTGCGGATGCCTCAGGTGGAAGGGCTCCCAGTGAAGTAGGATATCCTTCTTCCACCCGGTGATATCTCACTCTCGGGAGCTCGGTCCGCGAGGCGGAAGGTAGTTAGGTTAATACCACCTCAGCGGACCGGGTGGGCTTGGGAAACCAGGCCGTAAACCGATTTGCCAGTCGCTCCTCGCCACTAATCCCCGAAGGCGGGATTATTTGAAGTGCTCGCGAATGGGTCACCTCATTCAATTGGATCGATCGCTCCCGAGTTCGATTGTTAGCCCCGGTGAGAGACGGGGATGGTGATTGCAGTACCACAGACTAAGTCAATGATGAGGCCCATCCTTAGTAGTGAGTTTGGCTTGAGGTGCGACTCCCGCTCCGAACTTACTTTACTTGGCTTTCTTTCGGCGGCATATCGATCAAGCAACCTCGCCGTCCTCTCCATCCGCTCTTCCTCCTCTAAATCCTGGGGATCATCCGGGTCGTTAGAGCTGGAGTACAAAGTTCTGCACCTAGACCAGGCGCGTTCGGCCTTTGCGCACCTTCTTTAACCCAATCTTTACGCTCGGGCGGCTGCGCTGCTTGCGCCGGAGGAGGGATGCGCTCGGGACCCGCCCATGGCTTACGGCCCGGCGACGGGAGATGAATCAGGCCTCGGCTTGAAGAAGCGGGCAGGCCTTGATGCACTGCAGGCCCACACTTTTGGAGCTTGATGCCTCGACTACCAAATCCGGAAGAGCTAGTGTTTGCTTAGGAAGCTAGGCAGCCGTGTCAGCTAGCCTGATGCTCCCCCTCCACGACATTCGAAGGCGGCTGGGGATAACTGGAAGGGTATAAGGAGTCGGGTTGTTCCTCACGGCAGATATATTCTCTCGGGTAAGCAGAACTTGGTAATGGCGCTCCCGCTCGAAAATCTCTAAAAGTCGACGAATCTTCTCAATGCTCGACTTCTCACCCACATTCTGCTTAGTCCCTCCATGCCTTCTCGTGCGTAACCAACAGTTAGTACATCATAGCACCAGTATAAACACAGACTAGGACCGGCACAACTACGGACCTGGGAAGGACTGGGATCGGTTAACGTTAAATGGCAGCGGGAACAGGGGTCTCGTCGGACCCCTCACTATGCGCCCATTTAGCCTCAGGTCTTTGGCGAGTCGGAGAGCCATTCTGTCGTAGTCATGGACTCAAAGCGACATGGACATCACAGCACTGACCACATGTCTAAAGGTAAATGATAAAAGCTCCACCAGCGTGAGATCAGGCGTACCGATGGTTCGACCGCGCCTTTGACCAATCGAATGCGAATCACGTTGGGATGTATAGGCGGCGGTGCGGGGTAAAATGCAAAGCTGTTTGACTATGGCGGCACGGAAAGCGCGATCACGTTGCTCAGTGTTCACGAGGTAAAAAACACACCATTGTGTTCCCCGCTTCGGCATGGACTCATCGCCCTCCATCGGCCAAATTCGATGTTATCGGGCACCTGCTTAATGCACCTTTAGTTCCTCCATAGCCATAGGCCCTTGATGATATTGCTTGCGAGAAGGTTTCACTCAGGGCCCGTCCTCACAGACTGACCACTCGTGGAAGTTCCTCAGGCCCTCACCATTACGCAAGCATATCGTAGGAAGGAAAAGGTGAACTCTTGAATTACAGGCATATAACAAGTAGGTATAAAAATATACCACTAGCCTGACAGAAAATGCCCGGACATAATACGTGTTGAGACTCCTCTCTTCCAGGTTCTTAGACGGAGGTACGTCACCCTGGGGTCTCTTATCGAGAAACGATGTAAGGTACTTTAACGGGTAATGCGCTAACACCTGCAGCGATGACTCTAGAATGAGCGCAAGAAAGAACCAAGTGGGTCGTAGAAGAAGATAAATCCAAGCGACACATGAAAGGAAAAGTGCGACAATGATGCCTATCCTAATATACACTCCACCCCTAGGGTAATGTGGCAGCATTTAATGCGGCGGTGACCGTCGTCTTCACAACATCCTAGCAAACACGACGGTTCGTACCACACAGAACCACTGATGAATTCGATGGAGCCCGAGCCAACCTTATCTGACCTCATGAGCGAATACATTAGCTAATTAGTAATGGTAGAGGCGGTAGTATTTAGATAAAATTATAGAATACTTGTACATAATGCATAATAAGGCACAAAAATGATAAAGAACTACAGTTTATTAATATCACCAAGGGTGTTTGGTAGTACATATCAATGCTTGTGACAATGTTTTCTGATACATTCCACGCTTACAAGGCGTGCGAAGTAGGCGGGCGTCCACGGCTGAATCAGAGACAAAGATGCCGTAGGGCGAAAAGGAGAAGGTGGTGATGGGATTGAGCGAGCGAAGCCCCAGGAACTACGAGGCCAAGATGGTGATGGGTAGAGCGGCAATCCTCCTTGCCACCACGAGGGCTAAGAAGGAGGAAAGGAGAGGGTGAGGCGGTCGGAACTTTGCAGCCTGCCCGAGATTTAACGGGGTGCTTACGATCTGGAGGCACCATTTAAGTTTTAGAACCACCCAAACGCCTCCCTAAATATTTCCGACTTCGCTCAAGACATATAGTCCCTGATAAACCCATGCCCGGACGGCATGGCCAACCAATTGATAACTGTCCCATATCCTCTAGTCCCTTCGCCTCATGGCCTTCATCATCAATCTAATGCCTTTCTCAACCAGAAAAACTTGGATAACTTGATGGGAATACTTGAACCGTCGCTCTCCTTTTATACTTGGATTTCCTATATCTCGGGAACGATCCAGGTGGTTCAATGACATCTAATGCAATTGCATAAAAGTTATAAAATTCACGCTGAAAATTAAATGACATTAATAATAAATTATTCCCCATGATACGACGGTCAACCTTACTCATTTTCCTAGCTGGGGACGATTTACCTCCCCGGTAGGAAAAGGGGGGCATTGTGGGTACCTTGGGCCCGAGGCCAAACCCATGTGGTGCAAACCGATCCAAGGGTCTCAAGGAAAAGGCGGGCACGGTGGCCTTGAATCTGGACGACCCTAGGATCATCGCCAGAGTCAGCCCAGACTCAGCGGCCCATGAGTGCGGCTGATCTTACTTGGGCGCTTAGGGTTCATGGCAGGACGGCTTGTAGCTCAACGTTTGCTTTCCCCGGTAGCAATTTCTCCCCGACGAAATTTGCCAGGTAGTTTCTATCTTACAGCGAGTTTTCATGGGGCGGCTTAGTGTAACCGACGAAGCCAAGGCTCACTCTCGATGGTGTCCACATCTAGAAACGGTTATACCGCGAGAAAGCAAAGTCACTTTACAGGAAATAGACGACTTTCTACCATTAGGGGAAGAAATCGTCCACCCTCCGAAAAAGTCGGATCTCTTATCTCCGTCCATAAAAGGGAAACAAATAACACCAAAAAAGGTACGCATTCTGAATCAAAAGGGTAGTCTCTTTAAACTCAAGATCTTCCAGAAGACGCTAACTTGGCCATCGGAGGGGCGACGGATCACCCCCGTCGTCTTCGTGTTTAATTTTATAGGATTCTTCAATCGATTGGTGAATATCCGCGACAATCCATCAACTCAATATTCAGACTCACATATGGCACTTGGAGTGCCCGGCCAAAGCGCCCATAGATATCGTGTTTTCAAAACCACGATTTCAATCATAAATTCTGTCATTTTGAAGGCCTTTACGATTTGAGTGTAAGCTCGAGTCGTGTTTTCAAAACACGATTTCAATGTAAAATTTTGTAGTCGTGTCTTCAAAACATGATTTCAGTGTAAAATTTTGGAGTCGTGTCTTCAAAACACGATTTAGATTTTACCACCATTCAATAAGCCATTAATACGACATAAAAACCATTGTGTCTGACGTTGATGTCATTTGTTGATAGCCTTGGTGGAAATAAGATTTGAGAGATAATAACCAACCCGGGGCCATAATTATAATCAGCTACACAAACTTATCTTATTAGAAAGCTGAACGCATTTTCAGATTGAAATAGATTCTTTAGTTTCGGTGCGAAAGTGAAAGCCACTTAGAATGAACAAACCCGGAAGTACTGTTCCTCCAAAAGGTAGGATGAGGTGGAGTCCGACTGAATGCGTTGGTTACATGCATCGAGTGCTTGACTCGACAGGAGGACAGACTGAGCAATTAGCGAGTCAGTAAATGCAATGGCTACAACAGCTCGATTTGAAGACCCCTCTCTCTCTCTCTCTCTCTCTCTCTCTCTATAAAATGGGAGCTGAAATTGAAGTATCTGCAACCCACTTTTAAGCTCAGTTTTTATTTGCCTTTAGCTCTTTAATTTCTCAATGGCTACTGCATTACATTCCCTCAGCTCCATGGCTATGGCAATGCAACTATTTGGCCTTCTGCTTGCTACCTTCCAAATTACAGGTTCTTTCTGTTTTCCTTGTTGAATGATTGGGTATTCATCAGCTTTTAATTTTTGTTAATGCCGATTTTGATTAACTTACTAGAAGTCTGGAATATAGATCCCTACATTCTCACGTTATTGCTGTCTCAATTGTTTTAATTTACTTTGTGTTGAGTTACATGACCCAAATTCTATTCAACACTTGAGAGTTTCACGATGCGACATCATCGACTTTTGTGATTTTAATGAGACATCAAACTAAGCCGACACAAGCTCACTATTGTTTAATTTATTGTTGGAGTTATATGGGTTTGTTAGGTTTTTCGATCTCCCTATAAATACATAATGTATTTATAAGTTTCTTGTGTTTTAGACTATTAGGAGTATTTAAGTTTTGTGATTATTTTTCCTAATTGTGGTAATGTTTCAATTTTGTACCCATAAATAAAATAGTAGATTTCTCCTTCTTTCCATAATTTACCCATTTAGGATTTTTACGTAAATTTATATGTTATTGTTCATGCAACTATGATAAAATTGTTGGAAATTTAATCAAACAATCCAATCAGATTATATACGGAAGCAAAATGCTAGAATATATATATACCTCGACCATTGTAGAACAAAGCAAAAAGCGAGTGAAACAAAATTGTTAGACTAGAAACCAAAATCAAATCACTTTTGGTTTCTTCTAAACCCTTTTCAAAACAAAGCACATTGATTGTTACGTATTTTTAGTAGGCAGGGACGAGTAATGCGTGTCTTTAACTTTTATATGGAGGCCAGTACCGTCAGATATGAAGAGTTGCAAGGTTGGGAAAATGTGTTATGGGAGATTCAATTTGAATTTAAAATTCAAATTGATATGAATCATTCTAACATTCTCTCACTTGGTCCATATATTACAACACCTATTATAAGGAAAAACTAAATATATAAATCATGGTGATAGGTCCTCTTATAGTGAGTAGTATCTTTCATGTATTACAATATATCAAGTTCCTCAACCCAAACCCTTAAACTGAATGAATAAACTATATGTTTATTCAAGGTCCAAACTTAATGATATTTCTCAAAATAATAATAATAATGCAAAATGTACAAAACCATAGAAGAAATATCATCTTGAATAAGAGTTTATTTAAAATAACAAGATATGCGTACAATAAAATTACATCATGGAACCAACTCTCATTTGTACTACATGATCAGCAAAATACTTAGGTGGCATGTCTTTAGTTAAAGGATGGAAACAATCATCAACTTCGGTGCTAATGAACAATGACCTGCAATTCTTTAACCATGCGCTACCTGGCGCGCATACTACGACACGTTCTCTTATGGCTAAGTACTTAATGTCGTGCTTGCCGACTTCGGCTCTTATTGTTCTAGCCATAAATACGCGGCGAGTTATCACGATTACAACTAATGGCCTAGATATAGAATCCACAATTCTAAGCCCGATGTAAACTCTTTAACCATATACTATGCGAGCTAACCTCAAAGCGGGATACGAACTCATTCCATAGTGGAAGTGCGTTGATCTGTTATGCTTCTCAGTCTGACTCCATCGGCTAGCTTGAAAAATATAGCAGTTTAGAATCACTCTGACCAGCCCAAGTCGCATCGGAGTAGCCAATCACCTCAAACTATATGTTCGTCTAACCATAAGCATATAATCATTTGTTCCTTAGAATTATCTCATCACACATTCTTTACGGCTCTCAGGTGATCATGCTTGGATTTCTCGATATCTTCTTAATACTCGATAGAAAATGCAATGTCAGTTCAGTACAAACTTAAGCGCCCATTAGGCTTCTTGGTGCGAAGTATATGGAATGTTCTTCATGTGTTCCTATTCGAATCATTTTTAGGGCACTGATTCAAATCGAATCTGTCACCCTTTAAAATGGGTGCTACACTCGGTGAACAATTTTTCATGTTAAATCTCTCTAAAACTTTATTGGTATAGGTTTCTTGGAACAAACTCCAAAAATGCCTGAGATCTTTCCTATGGATCTTAATGCCAATGACATAGATACCTCACTTACATATCAACTATCAAAGTTCTTAGAGAGAAATTGTTTCACCTCATATAACAAACCCTTATCATTGGTTGCAAGCAGAATATCATCCACATATAACACAAGAAAACAAATCTTACTCTCACTAACCTTCTGATATATACATTGATCCATGATATTCTCTTGAGCTTGAATGGAAGCAAGACTTCATGGAATTTCAAATACCATTAGCGGGCAGCTTGTTTAATCCATATATCGGTTTCTTAGAAACGAGCTAAATGCTCACCTTCACTTGGGGAGAATCGGCCCAGTTGTTTCGTAAACCTCTTTCTTTAGATTGCATTCAGGAATGTCGTTTCACATCCATTTGATGTAAAAATCAAAGTCAAAATGGGCAACTAATACCATGATTATCGAAGATCTTTCTTAGATACAAGAAAGGTCTCGGAGTGTAGTGGTTCTTTGCGTTAGATCCTTTGGCGCGGAGTCTAGCCTTATGCCTCGATGTTGCCCGATGGAGTCCTTCTTCGTTTAAGACTTGTATTTACATCCGATGGCTTTGCTCTATTGACCAGCTCTAGCAGGGATCCCGAACTCGGTTAGATGCCATGAATTCATTCTTCTTTCGTAGCCTTGTACCATGAGTTAGACTCATAGAACTGCGTGGCTTGTGAAAGCGTTCGGATCATTTTACGCTCGATGTTATAGTCCAAATTGCATAAATTACTATGTAATCATTAGGAATTTGTTCCTAACTCTGTAGATCTTCTTAATGTTAACTCATCATTCTCTTGAGGAATTTGTTGATCAACTTTGTTGCTCGATTGGTTGTTCAGCAATTTTAAAACTCTTCATTGTAACTTGATCTACAGGATCAATATCAGTAATATGTGGAACTTTAGGAACTGGTTGTCTCATACTCGGTTGTACATGAGGGGTGTGAATGACAATCAATCTATCACTTGAACCCGAGAGGGGTTGACCTTCCATAATGATCCTTCTAAAATGATGCCCAGGCGATCACTCCCAGATTAAGTCCTTCTCGAAATTTCATTTCTTGATTCCACAATCTAATCTTTGTGAGATGGGCAGTAAAAATCCTATACCTTGGACCTTCGGCATATCAATGAAATACCCACTAATGGTCCTTGGATGCTTCTTTTCTTGTAGGTTGCAGAATTCTTGCGGATCGGCATCTGGCAGCATATAGCCATGGCTTCCGGTTTCCAACCTTTGAATGACTCAGGCGTCTTAGAGGCGACCTTGGTTGGAACTCGATTTAATATATACTGTCGTCTTTAGAGTTCCAGGTCCACAAGTATTGGTAGTTTTGTAGTACTCCTCTTCTCCTTACCATGTCCATTAAAGTTAGGTTTCTTCTTTCACTTACACCATTCGATCAGGAGAACCCGAGGCATAGTGTACTAGGCAATAATTCCATTTTCTTGAAGAAACTTATAAATGCACCATGAGCTTGTCCATTCGTGGTACCATAGCCTCTCCACCTCTATTGATCACGGTCTTAATGTTTCCGCGTGATTCTCGCCGACCTTAAAAACTTTAAAGGCGTCACAAGAAACTCATCCTTTAGAGCAGTAAGTAGAGATACATATATCGTGAATAATCATCAATGAAGGTGATAAAGTATTTTGGACTATTTCCATCCATGTCAGGATAACAAATGTCGGTATGTATAATCTCTAATAGGTTTATGCTCCTCTTTGCACCCTTTTTAGACTTGTTGGTTTGCTTGCCCTTAATGCAATTCCACACAAGTCTAATCCCGGCAAAATCCAGTACTAAGTACCCCATCATTAACCAATTTCTTTATTCTTTTAATGGAGATGTGTGTCTTGGTGCCATAACATAGAGGATTCCTCATTCTTAGACATCTTTTAATCCGGCGGTAACATGCATAGAATTATAAGTAAAATCATTTTGTGTGAATATAGAAAGAACCGTAGAGATGATGTACCATAACCAATAAATTTAGGGTTTATTGGGATAAAAGCTGGCTCCTGTCAAAAGCTAAAGGAAATCCTAAAGTCTGAGTCTTGAAATTTAAATTAAATTCCTAGAAACTTGGAACATAAAATGTCTTTTCAATTCTAAAATGAAGCCCGTGCTATCTGAGAACACTTGGTGCGATAAGCTTCCACACGTGAACTCTGTACTTTGCTTGAATAGATGCATTGTTCACTTACATTTGAAACGCTTAGGTTTTGCATACCACCATAAGGTATTTGAAACATGGTTGTAGAACGGAATCAATCCACCATGTGTTATGATTAACATTAACCATATTAGATTCATAAAATACAAAAGAAAATTGAGTACCTTTCTTATCAAGTCAGATCTTAAATTTCGAGCAATCCTTCTTCATGTGTCCCTTCTTCTTACAAAAAACATTTTGACTCCTTCTTTACGTCTGATTGAATAGGAACCTTTCCCTTTCTTTTAGAGCGATCGCTTAACTCTTTCCAAGGTGGTCAAGTTAACCTGTTCGCCCTCTTCCATCATTGACCTTCCCTCTTCTTGCACACACATGGTCAACAATTCATTAATTGACCATTTATCCTTATGTGTGTTGTAAGAGATTTTGAAGGTACTATATTGTTGGGGCAGAGTGTTCAATATATAATGAACAAGGAAAGTGTCTGACATGGTAACTTCTAATGTCTAAAGTTGGGCCACTATATCCCTCATGTGCATGATATGATCACGCACTCCTCTTGTCCCGATGAGCTTAGTGGATGAAAATTGCATAATTAAGGTACTAGCAAGAGCTTTGTCAGAAGTTTCTTGCTTGCTCATTGATGGCTTTTCGAGTGGTTTGACTTTAGTAATTTGCTTTCGATAGAACCCACGAATACGGTCGATATCTTGGTCTTTATGAACATCATGGAAGCGATTGGACCTCCCACTTATCATAAGACAAGCGGCTTACGCGATCTTGGTTTCGGTAATGGGATCGGGTTCCTCTTTCCTTATAGCATAGTCAATATCCATCCATCCCAAATGCAGAATAACTTTTTCCTTCCATACCTTATAGTTATCACCCCTTAATTCGAATGTCAGCGCCCAAAATCGAAATATTCGCAGGTTGAATAGCTGCAAATGTTAAGTATATGTTCGATGATCAAGATTGAGGCGAATCTGATGCATGTTTTACCAATGTAATCATGCTTTTAAAAACATAAACCTAGTGACATAAAACTTGCCTATAGGCTAAAGTCTTACTCAATTAGATTTAATTAAGTTTATGATAAGACTATCAAATCATATTCCTTTTCCTAATCCCTGTGGGTAAATTAGAAAATATGATTTGATATATCATCCTAATTAATCATACATAATATAATAAAAATTCCTGTGGGATGAGATTTATCACATTCCATATGATTTAATTACAATCAATGTGATCTTAAAACTTAATATATAATTTTAACCAACTAAGGATGCTATGGCTATTCATGAGTAATTAAGTATATAGATCCCTTGAACATTATTGCAAAAACTTTAAGCAATGTAAACAATAAGATTATATTTACTCCAATTTTGTATGTAAACTATACACATACAAATAAGCATGAGTAAATTAATATGAAATTAAATTCCTATATTTTAAACATAAATAGACACCTAATGCCATAAATCTCTATAAAATAAACCAACGTGAAAAAAGTAATAACTACATTTAGCCTAGTGGTTGAGCACTACCTTGAAGACTATAAGGTCTTGGGATCAAATCCTATTAGGCAACAACAACCACCCCTTTTAACAAAATTTTGAATCCAATGAGCATCCCAAAATTCTCATGCAAACCTTTTTTTCTTTTTTTTAAGTACAGCTCTTGTTTAAACTTGGTAAGGCCAAGCCCAACTCAACCCAATACATATTAATTTGGCTTAATATTAATAAGGCTCAATAAGGTCCAAGCCCACACTTAAATTAACAAAATTTTGAATCCAATGAGCATCCCAAAATTCTCATGCAAACCTTTTTTTCTTTTTTTTAAGTACAGCTCTTGTTTAAACTTTGTAAGGCCAAGCCCAACTCAGCCCAATACATATTAATTTGGCTTAATATTAATAAGGCTCAATAAGGTCCAAGCCCACACTTAAGGTCATCTTCAACCTTTAAAAAAAAAGGGGTTTTCTACCAAAGAAAAGCAGGTTTTTAATATTGTAAATGGTGCCTTCGTTGGTTGTTAGAACCTCAATTAATAAGCAAATAAGTGAATCAAAAACATCATTATTTATGCAGTTTGATGTCATAGAAAATCATAAAAATACATTAATTCATATATAAAGGAGATTTAATGCTTCATAATAATGGAAAAACTTAAACTAAAATCAGAATTAAGAAAAAATCCAGTAAAAAAAAATTGTACAAAACACTGGCACACAAAAATCTAGGAAAAGGTTTGTGTATGCTCTGATACCAAATGCTTAAAACTTAATCAAGCAATAAATCAGTTATATCTTGGAATGAAAATGAGAATATCATCACATAGTAGAATTTGAAACAGAGAACGAGAAGCATTTTGGAAGCGGAAACAGGTGTTGAAACTAAGCCAAATCGAATCAAACTTTTTGGTTGTACAGTACTTTAAAGCAAAACGATAGTGAATTGTTACGTATTTTTTGAGTAGAGAGCAAGGGCCAAAAATGGAAGTGTCTCTTAACATGGAGGCCAGAGCCATCCCTTTGGGTTTACGAGAAGAGTTACGAGGGTTAGGGGAAAATTGTATAGAAATTGATTTGAATTTAAATTAGTCATTATAGACAGATCTAACAAATCGTAGAAAAAGCATTAAATAAGAATATGCTCTATGAAATTATGTGATTGGACAGTGTGCTTAAGCAATTGATTGAAACTCTCATTAACATCAAGTTATACATAGATATTTATAATAACCTAGTATAAAAAAATTACACAAATACCCTTATACCATATACTGAGACTTCATTCCCACACCCCCTGGGCCCTATTATTTCATCTCCCCAACAAAAAAAAAAAAAAAGTATGAAGGTCGATGCGTCACTCCCTCCCGCTCCTCCGACATCTGCCCATATTTTCTCCCCTAAATATAAACCATGTGCTACAATACTATATTCTTGTTTTGGTCTTTTATTTCTTATTGCCTATTTTCATTTTCCATTTTTTTTTAATCTTTTAACACTTTCAACTTTCAAGGGGCTTAATTACTAACACTTTTTTTTCTTTTTTTAACACTTGGCAGATGGAAACACTGGAGTTTGCTACGGACTGCTAGGGAACAACTTACCACCACCCAGCGAAGTTATAGATCTCTACAAAAGAAACAACATCCAGAGAATGAGGATTTACGCACCGTCGGACGTCCCTCAAGCCCTGGGAGGCTCAATGTGAGCTCATGGTTGGTGTAGCGGAATGAAGATCTTTACAACCTTGCTACCATGGGCGCCGCATATCACCTGGGTCCAAAACAACGTTAGAAACTACCAAATGTCAATTTTCGATACATAGCTGTCGAAATGAGATAAATCCTCCGGCATGGGAAGCAAATTATCTGTTAGGGGCCGCAGAAAGACATTCGTGAGCAATTTCAGAGGCCGGACTTGGCTACCGTCAAAGTCTCCCACTCCCTTCAGTGCAGGAGTGCTTGGAGAATCTACCCCTCCATCCAGAAACTCTTTCAGATCCGATTATGGATGGTTTATCAATCAATCGTCACTGCTTCTAGTGAGACTAGGCCCCTTTTTTTCTTGAACACGTACCCTTATTTCAGTTACATTTATAATACCCAATACATCAGACTTGAATATGCTCTTTTCACATCTCCTGGAACAGTGGTCCAAGATGGTCAGTTTGGGTACCAAAATCTATTTGATGCGATATTGGATGCTGGTTACCGGTGGGACTGCTACAACAAGGCAGAATGCTAGGACTTACTATATAAATTTGCTTAGACATGTGGAGGGAGGAAGTCCAAAGAGACCAGGAAGACCTATACAGACATACATATTTGCCATGTTTAATAGGAACCAGAAAGACCTGAATACGAGAAACACTGGGACTCTTTTTTTCCCAATAAAACTCCCTAAATACGGAGTGAGTTCTAGAAGTTAAGCAATTTTAATTATGGTGAAGTTTTATCTAAACTGGACAATGCAAGACCTTTTATGTAACTGAAAGATTAAAAGACCACAAGAAAGGCTAATAAGTCTAATAAAATAATGTTGTTTTTATAATCTTTCTGTGAATTGCCTCATTAATTGCTATTTCCTCCATGAGTACTCTTACTTTCTAGCCTATAGGCTATATGTATGGATTGATTTTTATAAGTTAAGACTTTTTAGCTTTTGTACTTGTCCCCAGTTTAGCCATTTGAGAAAAGTTAGAGCTGGAAGAGATGATTTATAATTTATGGCTCTTCCAACTTAAAGAAGGTTCAAATTTTCAAATACATTGTGTGAATAAAAAAAATATTTGGCTCTTACAAGTGTTTTATCATTTTGCTTCTTTAGAGCGTAGCAGAACATGTCTGATCATACAAAACAAAAATGTTATTTACTATATATAACTTAAAATTGCAAGTGTGAGGCCTCGCTTTCTTCTCAGCATGGTTTCCCTTTCTTCAGCTCCATGGCAGCATGGCTGAACTATTCAACTGATAAGAAGTCCCAACAAGGGTTTCTACAATTCCTCTATCTCTCTGTTTCTTTACACCTCATACTTGTGGATCCCAAAATCAACTGTAAAACAGTGAACCGCTCTCATTTTTTGGTTTTCTTTTACCAAGTAAACAACCCAAAATGTAGATGAATTTCAAGAATGAGCATCAAAACCAAGTGGAAGTGAATAAACACTTCTTTCATGTGTTTCTGTCTCTGAATGAAAGCACTTTCTTTTTTTCTTCTATTTTTTCTAGAGTAACTCCAAATGTCCTAAGAAATGTGGATTCAAAAACTCTTTTACTTCAAAGGATGAAGCAAAAATAAATAAAAATATTACTACTACGGTAAAAGCAATGGACCAAAAAGACGCAAAAACAATAGAAAGGGCTACCCTGTTTCTCGTCAGCAAGGTGAAGACCAAATTTATTTTGCCTCAAAACATGCCCATAGAGAGTCCAAAAGGAAAAAGATTAACATCCGAAAATAACCAATCTGTTTTCTTTTGGCAGTGTTGCTAGTTACAAAATGACAGGCCAATGTCATTGAAACTGTTACAGCTCATAAACCCCATACACCATGCTAGGGTCTTATCATAAACCCCATACCCCCTTAAGATTGGAGATATTCACAATTATCAAATCACACGAGCTAGCTTCTGATCAGGACAAGGTTCTGCGTGAAATATTCCTTTATGTAAACGTATACACTAAGATACATGCCATACAATTTCTGGTAGGTTTCTTAGTTCAGGATGTGAAAGTGAACGCCACATGTAGTGACAAAAAATCAGAACTCTTCCACATGAATATTAAGGTGGAGATTGAAGAACAAGACAAGGGATGCGGTCACAATGATGGAATGTGTGTGATTTCCGTGGAGTTATTGACCTGATGAGCAGGGCATGACGTCTAAGCAATCTGCAAATGCAGCCAGCCTAAAATCATGAAACAGAGTTCCCTTCCCTGTCCATAAAATGGGAGTTAAAATATAGGTATCTGCAGCCCATCTTAGTCAATTCTCTCCCTTTCCTTTCCACTTTCTCCGAATCTCCATAGCTGTTGTATTATATTCCGCGGCTCCATGATTGCTGCAATGCTACTACCCAGGCTTCTACTGGCTGCATTCCATGTAGCAGGTTAATTCTTACTGTTTCTTTCAATTCTTTCATTTACAATTATTTGTCAATTGTCTTAAATTACTAACTGATTGCAAATTCAAAATTCTGAAAGCAGGTGCCAACACTGGAGTTTGCTATGGACTACTGGGGACAACACCACCATGAAGTTATAGATCTACAAAGAAACAACATCAGAGAATGAGGATTTGCTCCAACTTGGAAGTCCTCAGGCCCTCAGAGGCTCCGATATTGAGCTCATGGTTGGTGTAGCAAATGAAGATCTTCACAGCATAGGTACTGACATGGCCAATGCATATTCCTGGGTCCAAATCAACATTAGAAGCTATGGCAATGTCAAATTTCGATACATAGCTGTTGGTAATGAAATAAATCCTCCTGCCTGGGAAGCAGACTATCTCCTGGGGTCCATGAAAAACATTCACCAGGTAAGTGAAACAGGCCTTGTAGCCAAATCAAGTCTCAACCCCTTCAGTTTCATGGTCCTTGAAATCTACCTCCATCTAAGGATCTTTCAGACCAATTCAGATCATTTATCAATCAATCATCAGATTCTTAGAAATGGAGCCCCATTTTCTTTCAACATGTATCCTTATTTCAGCTATAGCAGCACCAATGCATCAGCCTTGAATATGTTCTTTTTTACGTCTCCTGGG
The DNA here is from genome assembly GCA_016808115.1 of Tetrastigma voinierianum. Taxonomy (NCBI): domain Eukaryota; kingdom Viridiplantae; phylum Streptophyta; class Magnoliopsida; order Vitales; family Vitaceae; genus Tetrastigma; species Tetrastigma voinierianum. The sequence goes on from JAEQBH010001340.1 coordinate 222,811, forward strand.
ATTGCAGTTCAAGACGGCGAATTTAGGTACCAAAACATATTTGATGCAATGCTGGATGCTGGTTACTCAGCTCTGGAGAAGGCTGGTGGTGCTTCTTTGGAAATTGTTGTGTCTGAGACTGGATGGCCTACTGCTGGTGGGACAGCTACAACAATTGAGAATGCTAGGACTTACAACACAAATTTGCTTCGACATGTGAAAAAAGGAACTCCCAAGAGGCCTGGAAAACATATAGAAACTTACATATTCATGATTTAGTGGGAACAATAAAAACCCGGAATTGGAGAAACATTGGGGCCTTTTATCCAAATAAACAGTCTGTATACCAAATTGAGTTTTCACCAACAAATTAATGTAGGAAGGGTGTAGTGATGTTTTATCCCAGATGGGGGCTCTTCAGCCCAGAAAATATTATGCAGACTTTATGTATTCATTTAAGAGTGCCTTACATGTTTAATAAGATAAGTAATGGTGAGGAATCTGTACTGGAATGGGATTAAATAACTTAAAGATTGTCCAAGTTGGATTCAGAGCAAGAGAATGCCCTAATCACAAAGACGACGAGGGAGATCCCAAATTGAATGATCAGCACGAAGGGATGTCCGAGTTACTGTATCACAGCCTAAAAATTCTTGTGTCACATGTCTAGCAAATATATTAAGAAACACTGCACACTCCATAGCTCTCACCACCACATATCATAACGTGGAAGATGACTGCTGTGTGTTTATTATATATTTTCTTTATTTTTCTTTTCTTTATTTGTCACTTTGATTTATTCTCCCCTTAGTTTATATTTTCGATTTTTTTTATAATTTAAATTTGTGTGTTTCTCATGTCTATGTATTTATTTAGTTTGTATCCAATCATTGGAGGTTAATGCAGAAGTTTCTTGGAGAGCAAAGAGTATTTTGGAAGAGAAGATAAGATAAAACTAATTGCCCAATGGGTTTTTATGTCTGTTGGATGTTCTCAGATTTAGAGATATGTTTTACTTATGGTATAATTTAAGATGGCACTCTGGTTAGATTTCCAAATCTGTTAAGTGGGCGTTGTGCCCCTTTTTTTTTCTTTTTCTTTTTTTTTTTTTGCGTAGCAATGAAATAGTTATTAGATATACAAATTTTCTTCACTTGCTATGTATTATTTTTATGAGATTTTAACTACTAAGATATGTGGGTGGGATATACAGGTGGGACTCCCCATCAAATAGGCATAAGATTTTGCAGAATTCCTAAACCGGAACCACTGAAAGCTCCACCATCCTCATTTATTAAATTGAATTTCAATGGTTATGCTTTGGAAGATGATGATTTCTTTGTAAAGGTGTGTTTCTTTACAGTCAAAATTTAATTGTCACCTTGAACATGTTAGGGCTTGCCAAGCCCAAGAGTTAGACAAAGTTTGAAACCTGCCCGTCTCTTTATTGCATTTGTTTATAAACATTATTCTGGTCTGTCTTATCAAATCAGAAAGAACTAATCTTCGTTAAGCTAACTAGATCAGGACCGTTCTGAAATCTTCATGTATGCGTGTCATGTATGCCCAAGTTTGAGGAGGCCTAGGAATCAGAAAATAATCATGTTAATAAAGGCTTCAATAAGCTAAATTAGGTTGGAGTTTTCTCATAGATAGAGATAGCATTTGGGCAAGGATAGTTCATGATAGGTATATTAGGACAACAATTTTTCAGAATTCCTAAAAGGGTGGATATCTATTGTGTGGAAAGAAATTATTAATCATAGAATATATATTGAGCGGGCTAAAATGGTGTACAGGAAATGATAGAAAAGCTTGCTTTCTCATTGTTGAAGCTACCTTCTTTCAAGATCTTATGAGTTTTTAGTGATTCTTATCTTAATAACGAAGGACATTGTATCTCTCGTAAGGTTAAAATGGATTCGATGTCAATTAATGGAATATTCAAATTAAATTTTGATGGTTCTACAATTAACTAAATGCATCATGAT